>JAXQGP010000429.1:0-20804 GCA_037040125.1 Kazachstania sp. M6911
TATGGAATATCATTTAATTTAGCCAAATTAGGACCAAAGCAAACGATGACACCCAGATATTTTCGATATGCGTCATCAGACCAGCCATCAATCATTAAAGATACCATAGAAGTGTCTTTCAATATATTTTTAATGGATTGTTGAAATTCAGATTCTAAATTGAGAATTGCTTTCGAAAATTTATCCCCATCCTTATAATGCCCTCTTTTATGACCATGCATTTATTTGTATGCAGGATTTTCTGCAGATGCAAATGGAACGAAAATTTTATCTAGATGATAAACGACCTGTTCAAGAAAGCCATCTGTTTTCGAGGCAATGTTCCAAATCTCTGGTCTAAGGATTGTTTTCTGTTTCACAAAACTTGAGATGACATCTTGAGTCAGACTTTTCCTGATCGTGTGGGACTTTCTTTCTTCTCTGCTATGGTTTTTAATATGCTTCTTCATATTTGAATCATCTAATACAACCCTCTTACAAATGAGACACTGAAAAATTACTTTCAAATCTATTTTTCCTAAAGTCATTCTAACAGATGTTTTTGTTTTTTCATTAACATCCATTATTTTTAGATATTTCTTAACGTATTCGTCAAAAGTGGTACATCTTTTCGATAAGAGCAATTTATGTTCGTTAGATAAATATTTAGGATTTAAAACTGAGTACGTTTTTCCTGATTTTCCGATATCTTGTATTTCTATTTCATTAGGTAACTTAGATGTCATATTTTTGGTTACACTTCTTGGCAATGAAAATGGTATCAGCTTTCTTTTTTTGCTCACAACCTCAACAATCTCACAATTACTATCATTTTCCACATTTCTAACTGATTTTGCAATACATTCAATACCATCAACTGCTAATATTGTTGATTCTGCATCTGGTACATGACTCTCAGAAGTTCAACCGCCATTTACAGCAGTGACTTGAGTTTAATTACCGTCATAATCGTCATCAATAAAGATTGGAGCTTGAGAGTTTTCCTTTTCATCTGAGAATGCCTTTTCAATTTTGGCAAGGAACTGCTTCATAGTTCTGGCGTATAAGTGAGTTGATGATACACACTCGGTTTTTCGTTTAATAATGAGTTCAACATTTTATTTCGTCTTTTGCCTTTTGCTATAATAACTCAGAACTTATTTTTAATTGCTATATGAATTACTGTTATACAATGTTTTATAATACTTAATATTTATTTGTTTGTTTACATAAATAACTTTGTTGACATATCGCGAAAAAATAACATTTTCTCTCGACCCTCATTAAAAGTGCGCGCTCCAGGATATTATATTTTCATGTCCAAAAATTGTGCGGCCATGTTGGATAGAGACCTATGCGAATTTGTTTTGACCTGAATTAGCGAATTACCGACCGAAATTATTTGGTACCGAAAGCGAGAGTACTGTCTGAACTAGCTAGAGCACGTGAATTTCTTATCAATTTTACAACTTGCCACGACAGTGGTAGTAATATGGTTGTGAGAATACATGACGAGCTTGACGAAATGAATGAATCTGTGACCATTGAGAATAAGGAATATTCTAACATTGTGGAACAGTTCGAGATAGAAAATCCAGCAGTTATTTCTACCCATACCGCCAGAAGGATGCAGAAGAGGTTAGGCTTATATTACAAGAGGGGAAGACCTAGTGAGGAAATATACGTGAGATTGGGGCAAATCCAGTATTTGATGAACAATTTGTGAAAGACTTCTTGCTCAACAAGGGTTACATCCAAAAATTCCGAAATTTCATTTTCAATTGCGATGAAACTGGTATTAAACTGGGTGAATGAAAGGGTACAACTAGAATACTCACAGGGTCAAGTAATGACCTGGTGTCTCAATCGAGGAGTTAACTAATCATTTGAGCTTACTCTACACAATCCGTGCTAATGGTTCAATTTTGGATCCATATGTAATCTTACAGGGAAAGAAGGGATCAAGGATCACATCTCAAATTATTTACGAGCCATTTTCTCGCTGGCAATTCGGAAGGACAGAAAGTTGATTCATTAACACTGATAACTTCTTATGTTATTTGAAGAATACCTTCAATCCTCAAACCCTACGAATACTTGAAGCTGAGGGTTAAACTAAGGAAATGCAGCCTAGATTGTTGATACATGACTGTCATGGTTCACATTTAAGAAACGAAATTGAAGTACCTACAATGAAAAATAACATTACTATCTTATTTATTCCGAGCCATACCTCCCATTTTGCTATAACCACTGGATATTCAAATTTTTAAGGGCTATGAAAGTAAGTTACATGATTTAAAGAGAAGATTCTTTCGGAAAACTTTACCAGAAGATTTTTATGTAACAACATCTGACGCTGTGAATATGTGTAGTAAAAACCAACTACAGATAAAGCAGTATATTCATAAAGAATATTATGAAAAATATGACATTATCAAATCATCTTTTAGACGAATCTTCATTGGAGAAGATTTCAGGGAAGAAGAAATCGAAGACCGTCTTCAAAAGTTTTTGGACACAAATGAAAAGAGCATGCTTCACAAAGATCGTTTCTATTTTACCACATCAAAACAGAAATAATTAAGACTTCAATCTTTGAAAAATAGCATTATTGTGGAGGATAACAGCGACATTAAAAATGATAAAGATATCAGATTAACAGTAGGCCATTCATTTACCCCAGATTCACCTCCGCGTTCGAATGTTCCCGAAGAACCAGATATTGAAACTGGAATAAATAAGACAGATGAGATGTAAGCTACTAAATTAAAATTAGATAATTTAATTGAGACTATAAATGACAGTAAATATGTGACAAAAGACGACTAAGAAACCATGGAAGACACAATTTCACAGATATTACCACGAAATATGAGAACCTCCATCTATAAAACTTTGCCCAATTTGAATACCAAAATACATAACTATAAAGTATAACATGCAATTAATATCGAATTCGAGAGAGTTTCCTGTTACGATGAAAAGGCTAAAAAGAAGGCTAAAAAATACATTCTAACAGAAAATTGCAGATTAGTTGCAGATAATGTAATGGAGGGCAAGATCTCACGAAGAAAACTCCCAAGTAGAACTATTACTAATCACGCGGCGGGGGAAATATCCAAGGAAGTGTGTGATACTTATAGTTCTTTGACTAATCTTCGGCCTATTCAATCTTCAACTGGTAACTTTGTTGGTAACACATCATTTCATTCTAAAACTCTCATTTGTAGTCGAAAATTACCTATTCAACCTCATACTAACAACTTTGTTGATAATGGACGGGTTAGTATAGGGATGTTGAAATAATGCCGTCAGTTAATCTGATCACCATAATAGTAAAGCCTATGAGATGCCTTCTATTAATTCATACTTACAAAACTTCTGATTTGCCTGAACGTATATATCAAATATAACCTTCTTTTTTCCTCTGTTAGTATCATAATCAGAGTTTATAATGTATATAATGATCACTCAAGAGCTTTAAATAACCTTTGCTCATATAATAAGTGATTTAAAAAATGCACTGAAAAGTTTTCAACTAAAATGTATAGTCCTAGCAGTTCTGAAAAATGCCCAAATCTAAGTTTCCGTAACAGCAAAGATATTTTCTACCATTCCGCTCGCCCCATTATAATATTTTTGACATCTCCTTCTATACCCTGAGTTGGAAATATATTGAGTATTAAGAAATACCAAATCGTCTTAACTCATCCCCCCCCCAAAAAAAAATTCCAAAACGGTCCAGGCGCTGTCCAACTGCTGATCACCCTGGGTTATAGAAAATAACAACCGTTACACCCAGAAAACAAGGTGGCTTCCCATGAACCATCGCAAAAATTCTACACAGAAACCTGCGGAGGCTAGAAAGTCTAAGAACTGTGCGTAATGGCGAACACACAAAGATTTACCGTGCACAATCAGTCTTCCAGGAAAAATGCATAGGAGCTGCAAAATTGTCCAATAATTAATAAACGGCTACTCTACAATTAGGCAGAGTACACATAGGGAAAAAAATGGAAAAGTGCGAAACCTAATTTGAAATACGCTAACCCGAGCAGCTGGAGCAATTACCTAAAGCGTTGACAGGGTGGCATGTGAAGGTTTCTCGCTCCCCTCCGCTGCTTTTATCGGTTATAACTGGATTATGTCATTAGATCATGGAACTTTGCCATATCTAAAAAATATTTACATTTGGGTTGTGAGAAAGTTGTCCTGTAACCAGTACTACAGGTTTTCTATTCCTTTTGATTAGATGATAAAATTTTCAGCTATTGTCTTCCAAGCATGTGAGACTGCTCTTCGATCTTAGTGTCACGCTTTAGTTTGTTGTGATGTTTGGAAACTTCTTCATGATCTCCCGCTTTAAGCTACCCAGTTTAATAATAAATTAACTAACAAATTATCAACACAGAAATCCTGCTAATATATATTTTTAAAGAAAGCACAATTGAAACACCGCAGGTAGTGCCTGCCAAACTCAGATTCTCTAGACACATCTTTTGTTCTTTCCGCTTGTTGTGTGTTGTCCGGTTATATTCAACTACATTGTTCATTTTTTATTCTAAGCTTAAAGAAAATCTTGGTGTGCTTGATCTGCCCAAAATTCCTCGGGGCAGAGTCACGGGCAGCAGGACAATTGAGTAAGGAAAATTAGTGCGACTGCGTTACTAAGGACAATGGACAAGATCAATTCCAAACTAAAAAAATCTGGTATCTATGGGAAGGTGTTAGCGCACACACCATTCGTCAAGATATGCAAAAGAGGCCCTAGGAGAGTACACGTACAACACTGGCTCATATGGACAGGAACATTAATGAGAGCCAAGGTATCAATGCAGTTGTATTTAGAGGTGTTTGCAGTTGTGTCAGTAGCCGATCCGCTTCCTGTTTACTAAATTTTTGATAGGTGCAAATCCTGTGACAGATGTAAATATTAATCACCGTAAACAAAACCATTCACAGAGATTTCCCAAGAGACAATAAATAAATGTTTATCAACTAATAATTCAGGTACGCTTACTTCTATACAAAACTTTATTTACACTAGTACCTAAGGTAATCCACAAAAATAAACTCTATTTCTTTAACTGAATAGAGATCTTTTCCGTAGGTTGCCGTTTTTGAGTATGTATTCTTGATAGCATTGAAAATTTTACATCTAGAGCTCTTCATATCGCACTATATAAGTGGCCCCAGAATGGGAATCTTACTAATGAGATGCATCTCGAGTACTTTCGATTCTGTATACGGTTATACTACTAACACTTTGGAAAATTACCGCTAACATAAATTTACGTCTGTAGTTCTTAGCAATGATCAAGTTACTGTTGCTAAAATTGGTTTGGGTAATTGTTTTTATCTTCGCCCTTTCTTCTGCCTCAGTTCAAACCGAAAATTTGAGACAGTTAAATTTACAGCCCGGATTTGCTATTAGGTTATACACTTCCTCCTTAAGAGGTCCTGATGACTACCACCGTAGACCACAGTATTTTAGAGAGAGAGATTTTCTGGAAGACAGCCAGCTAATTGCTCAAAATGTTCTTGATATGGATATCAATGCTGGCTGGTCGGCTTACGGTAATAATCTCCTTTTTGATTTTTCTGTTGACCCCACCATAACTGATTTTGTGGTAGAAATGAGAGGTTACATAAAAGCTCCGCTGACTGGAAATATCTCTATTAGTACTGACATACAGAGTGGTTTCTCCTGTAATGGGGAGGGGGCAAGAACTTATCAGGCTGGTTACTGGATTATAAAGGATTCTATATCTTTAAATGAGACATCAGATGGTTTTATCTGCTCTTATAATTCTAGTGACGTAAACTACAAAGCTTTAATTTTTGAAGAAAATTGCACTGATTATGATTCATGTTATAACGGTGATCCTACTTTTAACACTGTAACTACTGTCACTGAAGGCCAATATTACCCAGTAGTATTCTATACCTATATTTCGGCTAATAATCTAGTAACCGTATGGACACTTCAGTTTGATGGCTATTTTCAAGGATATTTTCAAGATTTTGCATATTACGATCCCAACGATGATTTTGAGGCTGATGACGCAAGATTAAATTCTGGCTTTCCTGATGCATGCCCTCACTTTCATGAAGAGGTTTTTACTGCTACATCATTTGTAACAATGAGCAGAACGGATGACTATGACTGCCCAACACCAACATCATCTTCAATCCTACCTCCATCTTCATCATCTTCAATCCTACCTCCATCTTCATCATCAATTTTACCTCCATTTTCATCATCAACTCTACCTTCCTCTAAACATTCTGCAATTCAACCAAGCTCAAGTGGTTCGAGTAATTCTGTTTCTCCTAGCTCAAGCGAGCCAGATAGTGTCGTAACACCTGGTTCTATAACTCCTAGCTCAGGAAGTAAGATTTCTTCTGCTGAACCGTCAAGTTCCACTTCTTCAATAACGGGCACTAGTAGTATGAGCAAGTTTCAGAGTTCAAGAAGTGGTACTAGTAAACCTAGCGACCTAGAGTCTGAATCAGAGTCAGTTAGTAGTTCCAGTCGAAACCTCAAAACCAGTTCTAACAGCGAAAGTGTTACTAGTTCATCTTCAGACAGTGGTCTAAAGTTTTCGCTTAGTAGCACAGTAGGAACGCCAATGTATACTGCAAACAGTACCGTATCACATTCCGAGTACAACATTCCAACCAGCGAATCAACAGCAATGGCCTCTTCTTCAAGTTTCAGCTCTGAAACTGCCGATGGAAATGCTACTCTTTCAACAGCAACTATCACTGAATCTGAAATTGATACATTAACAACAACGACCTGTCCTGAAACAGAGCAACCACAAAATACAGGTGAAATCAATCCTTCGTTGACCAGCTGTGAAGAAACTTTTTTTGCATCACAGGAATCTCTTTCCAATGAAGTAACTAGGATAACGGTAGGTCCAGAAGGAGTCACCGCTACATACACTGAATGTGCCGGCTGTTCTGCCCTACAAGAAAATAGTTTTGGAGTATCTGGAGAAAACAGCAAGTTAAGTACCGATACTGTTGATAATGCTGCTCCAGCGCACAGTACAGACATGGTGACAGTTAATGAGAGTGCATTGGTTTTTGGTGAACCAGCATTGTACAGCAGTCATAGTACCGCAGTAGCGGTTCAAGCACTACCAGGCGAGGGCCAATTTTTGACATACGAACCATTATTACTAGGACTATCAATACTAATTACATTCCTATAAGTATAATATAATATATATTAATATAGTATTTGCATTTAATTATTCGAGGTTTTTTAGCACATTGTATATAATTTACCGTTTGGTTATTGAATTCAAGTTCAAAAAAAATGTAGCAGAGATTATCTAAGCCACAAAATACTCCGAATAGAGCTCTGAGTACCGCGAAGAGCGAATGAGGAAACCAGGCTATTGTTTTGTTGATAGAAGAAGATTTATTAATTGTATATTTATATATATAAGTCTCTCCTTTCTTTAAAAGCAATTATAAATAATATTTAATTTATGGAGAAAGAATTATTAAATTCATTTGTTATTTACAAGTTCAATTTTCTTTCTTTTTATATATATTTTCAATGTCAGAGAAAATGGGTTATCGGGAAATCATATTCATCAATCCACTTATTTGTAGTCGAGTTAACATATCACATCAGACCCATTGTTTGATCTGTCGCTCCTGATTGGTTGAGCAATACAATTAGTGTCGTACGATGCCATTGTTGTTTCAGTTTCCATTTCCGTTCGATATTCCAGCAAATTTTATCCCCGAATCCTAACAAAACATTGACTTCCTATTTTATCTTCTCAATTACTCCGTATGATGTTCATCCATATCAGATATCAACCGAGAACAGTTACTCCGTTACGTTTTTCCAACAGATTCCTTATATCACCCCAGTTTGATCTTCTATTATGAAGTGCATCTCAGGACACACACACATATATATATATATCATGTTATAAGTTAATAATATAATTCTGTAAAAAGAATGGAAGAGGGCAAATTCAAATTCTATTGGGCGCAAGATGATATGCTAAATGCAGCAAGAAACGTTATGAAATATTAGTAGAAGTTGTATGATTCGCTCTGTTCGTAACTATTGGAATAATAACTTATTCACTAAACTGTTACGTACTTTACCACTAAGTTCCAACTTTGTAAACTGTAGAATAGCATATATGAACGTCCTTGCCCTCCCATATTATTCTATGTGGTCTCCTGCCTAATGAATACCAATTCATCACGTAGTCTCATGTTACCTAATTTCAGGCATACATATCCTAATAATCGATTCTGGGAGTATTAAAGTCATGTAATCAAATAAAGGACTTCCTAATTTTGTATTCAGTTACAAATACAGATGGTTCCCTATAAAGATAGACCGTTACTCTTTCTTTTATATTTTCGGTTTACTGAATGTTTCCTGTTATAGACAAAATTGTAGAAGAAAACACAAATTTACGACGCAGTTATCGCGATAGAAGGTATTTCCTAATTGCGATGTGCAATACTGGTTCTTTGCAGTTGAATTTTGAAATCAAAATATGATCTTCAAAGGAATCAGCAATAAATTTTCGATTTACTGTAAGCTGCGCAGCGGTTGCAGACTACCCTTTGAACTCAGATCACGAGAGTGTTCCTCTATGTAGATTGCTTTCCTGGTTCCGATTAATTATCCAATGACGCACAAAATTTCCGGAATTGGAAACAGATTATTTAGTGATCTGGAGTTTAGTAACGAAAATTGACCATAATTTCAGTCACATAAACATGTATGTTACATTAACAACTGGTATCCATAAAGACAAATGAGTTGAATCGATCCATCTCCTCACTGAAACAAGGTAAAAAAGGGAGAACATAAAAGTAAAAGTAAGAGTCATTTCAGTTTATACTTTCAAAACTTTCACTGCATCTGTACTGAATAACTGCTATTCTTATGTAGGGATAGTTTTATACACAAAAACCTTGTTCTTACATAAATGATCTATATTTGTAGACTATCTTTGAAGATCGCTCCCCTTTTTGTTCGATGGTTCCGTAGTTGTTATAAACAGGAATAATATCTATAGCTCTTGCTGAAATTAGTATAATCTCTTATAGATTCTCGAACCTATAGTAACAACACTGTACACAATTTAGACCTCATAGAATAAAAACTCAGAAAGAAAAAGAGTTTTCCAGTGTACGATACAAAAGAGAAGTTAGAAAGGGAATAGAACCCTGTTTGTCCAGGGGGAACATTGCGCAATTTTCACTTTGTAATAGCTGGCTACTGTAAAGAAGTCTGGACTGAACAAATTGTGGTAATTGAATCGGGATAAGTACAGTAACAACCAAAGAAATAATTAATTAGGTTAAAACCTGGAAGTAAAATATTAATTTGACAAACTTGCTTAATTCCTGCATTAAATATATATAATGTATGAAAATTCACACTCTCCACAAAATATCTTAATTGCCAGTTACACTGTTGACAGGAAATAAGATCATCAAGAATTGTAATCAATAGACTATATATTAAATAATGATTATATCACAGGAATATATACCAGATATACATTATTAAATTCATTATTTTCTTCTAAGTCTGCGTTTAAATCTAAAAATGTTACACCACATAGTGGTTTATATTGGGAGTAATCTAATGCAATACTATTGATTATCTTTTTTTTATTATTTTAAAACGTATTAATAATATTTGGGCCAACTCGTGTGGTAATACTATATATCAATTATGGGATTGGTCTTCATTAGCATGTAGTGAAATTAATGCAACTTTTTATAAATTTGCAGCTACTACCTTGTTTTTAATTTATGTTATAAGTTTAGTTATTACAATTTATTATAGAAATAAATGGCACTTTAAGAGAACGAAACAAAATGAAACGATATGTAGAGAATAATGAAACTTCATATGAAACATGAAAGTATAAAAAGTAAAAAACAGTAAAGAATACGTACTCAGCCACGAAATGTGAGACTTTGTTGATCATGAGTGACATGTCGGTTAAACGGTGTGTGACGATATATTGACGCAACTACGACAACAAATTAGCTTCCATTGGAACTGATGAAATATGACAATTCACTGGTATAATGTTACTAATATACACAATTTATCAGTAACTACAATATCTTTGAGTTACTTCATTTATAGTAATATGATATTTATCTTCATCGACTATGTCTAATAATAAAACTGTCTGTAGTACAACTGCATTTGAATAAGAGACAGCTTATACTACTACCACCTCTAGAAAATATTGTCGCCTCCAACATAGTTAACCTCCTCGATCAAAAAGACAACTTCTAGAAAGATTAAAATGGAAATATCAACCACTACTCGTTATGAGATATGTATCTAGCGTCAAATATTTCTTTTTTCTTTTCTTACCTTTCGAGAAATTGAATCTACGAGACAACTAAGAAATATAAATAGACTTTCTACCTCTAATCCATTGATATTTTCTAATGCAATCTTCAATGATGTTTATATCTACGTTGTATTGGTAAAAAACGGCTTTTTTATCAAAGTTTCTTTTATAGGATTTTGATTACCAATCTTTTGTGTACTTCAAAAACTCAAATATTGTGTTCCTGATATAAACTTTAGACAGCATCTTTTATATGTGTCTTAATAATGTTGAATTATAACTGCGATGATGAACAAAAGTATAATGAATTAACTTATTTTCATAATATCGATTTAAAATAGGTAAAAAAAAGTTTACTACAGTATTTCTTGAATACATACAGAAATTTCTAGTTACTAATGAGGTAAATTTAACGTGTAGTTGTACGTATTGACGAGGTCACATCAGCTGACATTGATTGTAAGTATGAAAACTCTTTGGGTTATCTTGTTTAAATTATCTAATTTTATATAGAAAGATAGGAAAAATATAATTATATATGTTAGGAAACGAAAAAGTAAAAAGATTCCAATTTTTTAAAACAGAACTACTATAATCATCATAAAAAATATTGAAATATATGAATGAGAAGAACTTAAATGGGAACCAGTACCGGAATAAGTAGAAACAGAGTTAACCTTGAAAGGATGGTGTGATTCAGTAGATGTGCTCATAATTGGCTGAACAGAATTATCAGTATGATCTGTTGTTCTTATATTTGGAACTAGAATGGACGACTTTGTAAAAGTACTCCTTGTTGTATCAGTACTTGCATTTGTTTGTAATGGATCATAATCCAACAACGAACTTTCAGATACAATTAGATAATGTTGACTAGAACCAGAATTTAAGTATTTAGTATTTCCAATTCGGGTCGGATTAATAGGTTCCGTGTGTGTTGTGACACTCATTTGTCGTATCCTTGAATCTGGTGTTGATTTTGGGACTAATAAAGAATGCAAATCTGAATTCATTTCACTAACAGAAGCAGATGAAACAGATATTACAGGATATACTGAAGTGTGTACTGATGATTCGGTATTAATTGGATACACAGATTTGGAAATAGATACAGCAGGTCCCAGGGAATTTCCACTCTTACTATTGGCGGTACTACCAGTATTTGTTTCAGGATCTAATGTTGTAACTGAATTTATGGAGTGATCCCAAGTAATAGGGCTGTGGGTTAATGAATCGTGTAAGTTATTCCGATCAGATGGTGTATCAATGATCGTAACCATATTGGCAGTAGTATCAGAAGAATTGTAATTGTATGTTTGAGGCCCTAGTAATGTATCGGTTGACTGCATAGGATCTAATGTAGTTGTTAAATCCGTAGGTAGGCTTGTAGTTGTAACCATATAGCTTGGAGAATCTATTTTTGTTCTGATCGTACTAATTTGAGTGTATAATGATTTCATCAATGGTTGAACGCTAGATGAACGGAAAGCTACATCTGTAATAGACGAACTACTTTTTGTGTTAGATGATGCCAAGGTTACAATAGAATCTGATGAGTCATACGGAACAGATATGACAGTTGCGACCTTTTCAGTAGTATATGATACAATGCTGGTGGTCATTGAATAAGTGGTCTGATCTGTTTTTGACATTAGAGTTGACATATTAGAATAAAATACAGAGTTGGATTGTACTTTTGTTGTTACAAGGGTTGATTTAAGAACTTTTGACTCACCCATAATTGAATGCAAGCTTTCTAAATAAACGTCGTTCAGAGTCAGTTTTGTGACACTAGACTGTATTTCCGGGAATATTCTTGTGTAGTTGTATGTTGAATAAACCGAGGTGGTTGGGTAGCTAGAAGGAGTGGTAGTAGAAACTTCATTCATTTGCTCCTCAGAATTGGTACCAGTAAGTGAATCACTCAGCCAAATTACTGGAGAAATATTTGATTCTTTGACGACACCTGTTACATTAAGGGTATGGTCCATGTTTGAATTCATAAAGTATGTGTTGAATGTGTTCGTTATTGAATATTTATCTATTTTAGAAGACGACGAAGTATAATCGCGTATGTCCGTGGCAGACATGTTCATTGGACCTAATCCATTTATAGGAGTCGAAACAATAATTGAAGTTAATGTGATTGTTGGTAATAATATATTCTCGATAGAAGAATTCCATGTAGAAGAATCTGTGATTGTAGAAGATGTATTCATTAGACTAGATCTCTCCTTTGTTCTAGAAATATCTATATAATCTTCCGTGTACGTTCTAGATGTCGTCGCAGGGGTAGTTGTGTTTAATGCGGTAGGTATACTCACTGTAGTGGAAAAGTTCATTTTGGTAAACCATTTAGGATTAAACGTGTGTGTGATAGATATGTTTATAGCACTGGATCTGTTCATCACAGAAGCATTCATAGTTGTAGATAAGTTTGTGATAATTGGCCACATTGAATCACTGGTGATAGTAGACCATATTGGATCAATTTTGTAGGAAGTAGATATATTCAAAGAAGGATATATGTTAGTAGGAGCAGATGTGTTCATAATAGTAGGCCACGGTGGAATACTTGTATAGGTAGTTGGAGTGTTGATTTCACTAGATAAGTTCGTGGTACTAGATAGGTTCGTAGTAATATACAGATTTGTCGTAGTAGGCCACATAGGTTCAATTGTGTAGGTAGTAGATATATTTGTTGTAGTAGATGTGTTCGTATTACTAGAACTGTTCATGGTGCTCGACCATATTGGATCACTTGAATAGGTAGTGGATATATTCATTGCAGCGGATGTGTTCATTACAGTGGACATATTCATGGTGAAATGCCATATTTGATCACTTAAATATGTAGTAGATAAGTTCATAGTAGCAGGCCACGTAGGATCATCATTTCTGTCAGAAGTAGACATATTTGTTATAGCGGATATGTTCAAAGTAGTAGATAAATTCCTGGTAGTAGGCCAAATAGTATCAATTGCGAAGGAAATAGACATATTAGTTGGAGTAGACATATTCGTGGTAGTAGGCCACATAGGATAACTTGTGTAGGAGGTTGACTTGTTCATAGTAGTAGAAATGTTGGTCGGAACTGATTCGTTCATAATAGGAGACCACAAAGGATCACTTGTGTAGGTAGTGGAGATGTTCATTACACTAGAGCAGTTTTTAGTAGTAGATGTGTTCCTAGTGTTAGAGACGTTTGTGGTAGTAGGCCACATTGGATCACTTGGGTAGGAAGTAGAAATGTTCATCACAGTAGATGTGTTCTTAGTAATGGATAAGTCCGAAGTAGTAAGCCACGTAGAATCGTCTATATAAGTTGTAGAGAAGTTCATTGCAGCGGATGTGTTCATGGTAGTAGTAGGCCACATAGGGTCACTTGTGTAGATAGTAGATAAGTTCAGATTCGTAGATATGTTCCTATTAATAGACCACAGCAGATCACTTCTAAGGGTGGCAGATATGTTAGATGAAGCAGAGAGGTTCATAGTAGTTTTCCACTTTGGATGAATTGTGTAGGAAGTAGATACATTCCTTGCAGTATATGTGTTCATAGTGGTAGAAAGGTTCATAGTAGTAGGCCACTTAGGATCGCTTATGTGGGTAGTAGAAATATTCATGGTACTATGTGTATTCGTTGTAGCAGATGCATTTATACCAGTCCACTTCCATTCAGGATCTACACTCTTGATGCTCTCTAGATTGGTTGTTATACCAGGAGTAAAAAGAGTTGTGTTGAATGAAGTACTTGCAATAGCACCTCTAGAAGAAATGTTATGAGTAATCGAGGATGTCAATGATGAGTCTGATGTGAAATAAATTTTTGATATCGAAATTGACATGGGTGGGTCTTTTGTAGTACCATTACCAGATAGTGCATAAAAAGTCGTTAGATTTGCCATATCTGTCATTAGTGTCTTCCTGAAACCTATTGAATCAGTTCTGTTTCTTATTTCCATTCCTGGGTATGTTAAAGAATACATTGATATATTCGACATATTACCGTAATAAGTGGATGATTGTATCATCATTCCTGGGTGACTTGTGCTATTAACAATTTTAGAGTCCAGAGAAGTAGGTATGCTATTTATATCTGTCATATTTGAAATTGTATAGCTAGATAGATTGTTTATTGTTGAATTATAACTGGCATTAAAAGGAGGAGATGTGGTGTTGCTCAATATCATAGAAGATGGAATACTGTAAGAATAAGTTGCGGAGAAGTTTTGACTACGTATACCCGTCATAGAAGAGTTCCACATATTCTCGGTCGATAATGAAATATTAATAAAAGAGCTCCTGGACATTTGTATTCTCGTTGTGTTAAATAAAATGGTTGTTGGTAAATCAGAGTAATCAGATTTCGATATAGTATTATAGATATACGTTTGGTGGTTAGATTGAATAGTTGAATTCGTCTTATTGGATCCCCAAGTTGTGAAGTTAGATAGGGGAGAATAAGATGAAATTTTTGATATTGAAGGTTTCGTACTATAGTTCGACGATCGGTTGGTTGATGAGGTATAATATATTGTAACATGATTGGAGCTCGTGTTTAAATTATTGAAAATTTGTGTATTGTTGGGATGACTCATCAGATAACTAGATGTACCCATAACGTAGGTGTTGTTTGTTGAATTTCTGTAACTGTCTTGTACTTTCGAAACCTGTATTTTGGCAATAGTCCGGTTATACGAAGTTGGCCAAGAACTGTTGCTAGTAGTAATCAGGTTGTCAGTCGTGAACGAAGAAAGTAATGAACTAGTGTTTAAGTATTTAATTCGTGTATCATTTATGGACATTGACATCATGTTATCAAAAGATGTGTTCCACTTTGTTATAGGTAATGAAGAAACGGCAGTATTATATGATATTGTTCGAAACGAATTATTGCTACTAACAGTAGATAAAGAATGTGTAGTTGAAGAAGTATTATAACTGTTGTACATCGAGGTTGGATCGTAATATTTTGAAGAAAGTTGAACTGTTCCATTAATTGTAGAGTTCTGGTGTGCCATAATTGAGTTACTACTGTTATCTGCTTTGGAAAATCGATTCACTGTATTTTTATATGAAGAATGTAGAAGGCCGTTCTGCTCTGAAGAGGGGTCTATAGTTTTCCAACTACTAAAGTTATAAGAAAATGTGCTATTGAAAAATGTGTGATTATTAAATACTGATAAAGTAGGTTGTTTTGAATCTGACTGGCTAGATATTAACTTATATGTTGTGTTAGTAACAGATGACGTATAGGTACTAGAATAATAATTTGGAATAGGATTAGTTGTATTCTGCATAATTGTATTATCTCTTGATAAAGTGTTATTTTGCAAATTAAAGCTCTGGGATGTTGAATTTATGTTCATATCTGAATACTTACTCGATATTGTTGATGTTGAACTAGAAAGCTCCCATGGACTAGTTGTTTGACTAGAATATATTAATGTTGTAGATGAACTACTTATCATTTGTAAATTGTTTGGCAGGGATGGAAGCGGAACAACGCAGTCTGTTGAACTGGCCTCATGGTCATATGGAAATGTATAAACCATATCACCCCATGCAGATACAACTGTACCATCAGGTAGAGTTACAGTAGTAGATAGCGCACCGTATGAACCAATGTTCACGTATAGAAGTTTTATTGGATAATAGCTGTCAGCTTGAAGATATAACGTGGAGGTGACACTACCTGGCTTTTCATTCAAAGCCTTAATACCATCTATATCCAGTTGTGAAGAACCGGTTTGGTTCTTATTGGATTGGTCACAACAATCGAAAGCTGACCCAGCACCAATAGTTAGGCCAGCTGCATCATCAACCTTGGTAAGCGCAAATGTGTAGTTACCAGTTTCACTCGTGTAAAAATAACCTGTCAATTCAACTGTAATATTAGTTGCGGTGGTTGAGAATCCATAGATATCAATATCAGGAACGGGATCATCATAATTATTGTTACAATTAGAATAATCACATGTGAAATAACCATAGCCACTATCCTCCCAATCGGAAGTGATTGGACAAGCATTGTGTACACCATCGTACGTTTCACAAGGTCTGACAACGTAGTTAGCATCTAAGATTCCGGTAGTTAGACCAATTGGAGTTTCTTTTAAATAACCTGTTGTAATGTAGTCGGTATTTTCAATTGCAATTTCATCATTAATTGCATACGGGAAGAATCTTGCCCTGAAACCTTGAATACTTTCACCTGTTGGTTTACATGACCCTTTTTCACTTGAAGCCAAACCAAAATCAGCTATTGTGACAAAGATCACTAGATTAATTATTGTGGAAAATATATTCATTACTAAATATATTTGGAAGACTTGGGGTAGTTTTCAGTAAAAATTGTGTTAAATTGTTTAAACGACTGTTAAATCATGATTGGTATAATAAAAATGGTTCCATTTTATATATATAGGCCTACATAGTGCCCAGAAAAAAACTTTCGATCATTATTAAATGAACTATATATCCACACATGTTGACACAATAGGTCAGATGCAATTAACTGTATTTTTACATTACAATAATACGAACCATCTGGTGGACATGCTGGGTTTTATGGGTATTTGGGGATAAAACGTTCGATGTAAGATATGTAATTAAAAAAACCCGGAATTTGTGCGATATTGTCCTGGTATATAGTTTAAAGAAAATATTCCCCCACCAGAAGGAACAGAGTTACAAATATTTATTGTCGACATCGGTGAATCATAGCTATGATTTTCATGTTAATAAATTATTCATTATTAGAAATTATTTCGGATGACAGAATTGTATCAATTGTATTGTAGTTTTCTTCTATACCTCTCATAAAAGTTGTTGGTATGGTTAATAACAATACTCAAGTTTTGAAAGACAATTTCCTGAGGTGATTGGCAGTTTCAAAAAATATGACGAGGGACAAATTTCAGATTTGTTTCATCTAATTTAGCTTCTCAAAACCTCTGAAATAAGTTAAAAAATTCTCAAGTTGATTAAGTATAATAGCATGGTATACGTAAGGTTAGTAGTTTTCATTCTAGTTTACATTAATGTATTGAAGTTTATTATTTCAACGGATTATTTTTGGAAAAACAGGAAACATATATTCATCCCACGTTAATAGGAGATAATTCATGTTTCTCGGAGCTGAGTTAACTTACCGTTCTTCACCTGTCTGATAGATTGTACCAAAACTTAGAATAAAGACTACAGTACAGCACATATTTGACTTCTGTTTTCAAAGTATTTAAATGAAATCAAACTATTATTACTAAATAATTGATAATAATTACAATTAAAATCTAGCCCTTTTCTTTTTTACGAATATGCAACTGATAATTGTCGTAGACATTTTCTAATGTGGTTCTTGCTATTATTATCTAAGAAAAGATTTTTCTAAGGTTATTATCCTTTCTTACTTGGCAGTCACACCGGAGAAAAGAGATTATTGAAGGAAATAATTGCAATAAAATTCAATTAAAAAAACGTATCACAATGTGATAATAAATATTAGATACTGGGAAACATATAAAAATGGGTAATATGTCTGTGAGTACAGTACAATTTGGTATTCTTACAAACTATTCTGCATTCATAAATCTGCACAACTCGTGTGTGCTTTGAACAACTGAAATACAACTTACAGTAGTCGTGGGGGGGGGGGCAAATTATATAAGGATGGGACTGCTTGGTAAGGATTTGTCAACGCAGTTCCTATCACAAGAATAGTATCCATTATACATTTGTCGTAACTATTGCGCTTTTTTGGTAGCACAACTTATGTGTCAGGGATTATATTTGTATCATTCATATTATTAGTAGTTATATTTGGTTATCCCGTTTTTTATCAATGCTATAGAGTAATATAATTCGTTATGGTATCTCGTACCCTTAGTTGATATCTGTGCAAGTCGCTTGATTTGTTTTAAGAACTTCATAATAATGGGTGGGATGTTTGATAAATTCTGAGAATGCCTTACCAAACATATTGTTCTATTGTTCGGGGAGGGAATTTTGTCTAACCATTGGATAGTCTTTGTCGTGGTTGGCATTGCAAACAAAGCTATCAAGTATCAAGTAGTCAGATTACCGATTTGTTTGTTTGTTGATTTTTTGTCTGAAACTTCGATTCCGGTACACTCAGATACGACACGTTCTGGGACAAAAAATGCGCCTTTAATATATAACAATATAAATGAGCCAAATTATCAAGAACAATACATGAAATCCTCAACATAATTGATGGAAGTGTTGGTGAGTATCATTCACATCAGGTACTACACAATAGGTAATCAGCTATTTAACATTCCGTTCAGTTGCACTGTTTATCCCTGAATCATTCAAGAAAATAATGGCTGAATTGAGTGGGATACACTATTCATACAGGTATCTGCTATATATGGGTGGATGTGTATAAAAGAATAAGAGAGGTCAGGACAACCGTTAAGATCAATTTTTCAGTCAAAGTAAGTAACTCTGGGTATGTCTAAAATATTACTGTGATGGATGTCCCACTTCTTTACATAATTTGCTGAAATAGGTTTCCAGGATTAAATTACGTATTCCTCGTGGTTCCTAAATCAGTCCTTATACTACCCATCTTGTTCCATCGAGATTTGTTGACAAACACTGGCCGACTGTGTAAATGTCATTTGCATGAGTGTCATTGAGAGGAAAACGCGACGTCAACTAATCTTTTCTTATTATCACAGTTAATATCTATAAACAACATCACGAGTTCAAGGATAGGAAGTGCATGTAACGAAGCTTATGTGATCGTAAATTATGTTATTGTCATTAAGAATAAATAAAAGAGATTATAAACTGCCTAAATCTAAAGATTTCTTTAGACCTGATTACGTATTATGCTATGCTAACTATTTTTGTCATCAATTTTTAGAATAAAGAGAAATCCGCGTGGAAATCAAGAGGGAGAGAAAACGTAAATTTTACTTGTGCGTTCTCCCCTGCGCAATTTGAACTGAGAAAAAGATTTGAGAGAAACTTTCCTTATTTCCACTACCAAATTAGAAGACTTTACCCAGGTACTTTTCGTAAAACCATTCCCAGTTTCTACCATTCTCTTTGATTCTCTGTGCCTTCTCTGCATCCAAGATCTTACCATCTTCTTCTTCTTGGTCAATCGCAGCTTTGAATGTGTATAAATCGGCTTCTTCTGGCTTAACAAACTTTGTCTTATAGTAGAATTTATAACCGAAGAAAGAAATGAAAAAGACTGGTAAACCGATGTAACCTGTAATGAATGTCCTATAATCAAATTCATGACCTAAGAACACGGTGAAATTTTTAATTAAAGCTAATAAGCAGCAGAAAAATAAAGCAAACCATGCACCAAATGGTTGGAATGGTGCCACATAAGCAAAAGTTGATTTATCGACACCTTGAGCTCTAACAGCTCTATCGAAGCAAATGTATGTGATTAAGATACATATCCAACTTAATACACCAAAGATGGATACAACATTAACGAAATAATTGAAAACCTTAGCCGAACCAGATGAAACACTCATATAGGCTAGTAAACAAAATAAGACACTAACACCTAAGGAATAATATGGAATACCCCATCTATTTGTAGTAGCTAAAAATTTTGGAGCCTTGTTATCAATTGCTAATGAGTAAAGTGATCTAGAGGCAACATATAAATCAGAATTACAGGCACTGAAAACGAACATCAAAACACATGCATTGAAAATATGTGGTAGAACTTCTATACCTGAATTTTGAATTGCAACAACAAATGGAGATGCAGCAGCTGAAGTACTTGCGGTCTTGGCATGAATTAATTTTGGATCATTTGAGGCAACACACATTCCAAGTAAGAAAATCGAAATAACGTAAAAGATAATTAAACGATACATTGTTAATTTAACGGCCTTTGGGATATTTTTTCTAGGGTTTTCAGCTTCTGCAGCTACGATACCTGTTAATTCGATACCCAAGTAACAGAAGAGAGCGTAAACGAAACAAGCTGAGAATGAAACGAACCTACCTGTATCACCAGAAATTGCATCAGAATATTCTTTAAATGCACCAGGATTTTTCCAGTAACGAAATCCTAATCTATCATGAGTTGGACCACCACCTAACATAATAACAAACATTAAAATGATTAGACCCAGCATGACTAGAACTTTAAAACTTGATAACCAAAATTCAAATTCACCAAAAAACTTAACACCGAATGAATTTATGATGATAATTACTACTAAGAATATGGTAATCCAAACACCAGGATTAACAGTATCTCTATCAACCCAATATTGCATAACTAAAGCTGCGGCGGTTAATTGATTTGGTGGTAAGATAAAATATTTAAATAAATATGAGTAACCAACAGCAAAACCTAAAGCAGGATCACAATATCTTGATGCATAACTAGTGAACCCATCTAATGGAATATAAGAAGCCATTTCACCAAGGCAT
>JAXQGP010000430.1:0-21586 GCA_037040125.1 Kazachstania sp. M6911
TCTTGGTTAACCCAGTAAGAGTTTAGAACTCTTAAGTTAGCAGCACGACGACCGACTCTTTCTTCAGCAGTAGCTCTCAAGGATCTTTGGAATTTCAATTCGTTAACACCTTGGTTGGTTGGCTTACCGTAAGTAGCACCCTTTGGAACAGGTCTCTTTCTGTTACCACGTCTAACTCTGACACGGTAGATAACGAAACCTTGCTTGGCCTTGTAACCTAATCTTCTAGCCTTGTCTGGTCTAGATGGTCTAGTAGCTCTGTGAATAACATTCTTTTGTCTGTATTCCCAAACTCTGACTCTTTGTAGGAATCTTAGAACATCGGATTGTTTCTTTCTTTGTAATTCTTCTAAGTACTTGTAGGCACCCATTTTCGGTTGTTAATTTATTGATAATTGGTTTTTATTTAATAAATAAAATCAATAACAAAAATAACTTATAAAAAATAAATTTGACAGAAAAAGAATTGAATAGACATTTACTAAATTGTTTAAACTTCTTTTATTATATATGCAACCAGTGAAAGACAAACAGGAAAAATTTTCATCATCGATAGTTGTTTCAAATGAAAAAACCAATACAGAGTAGTTGTTGCGTTGTCGAAAATTATTAACTTGGAAAATTGGAAAAAATGAATTCGAAGAAATTGTTTGTGCGTGCGTCGGTCCAGAATATTCGCATTTTCGTGACAATAATTTCGCGCAACAGAAATTTTGTTGTTAGGGCATTTTGTCGCCGCTTCACCACATACAGAAAACGGAACAACTGCGACAGTAAATGAATATGTGTCACAGTGTGACAGTAATTAGAATTTCAATAAAAATTGAATTAAGTGAGATGAAATTAGGAGGGATACTTCACGATACATTCAATGTCCGGTATTAACAATGTCAATGTAGTACTGCCTTACTGGAATATCATTATTTAATAACAGAATATTGAACTGATTACTTCTCAGTATCAGACATGAGGTTTGGATCAAAAGATAAATCTGATAAAATTCACCTACCAATGTTTCCGTCTACATCTTCATCTGGTAGCTCATTGGGTATTTTGGGAGATTTATTAACTTGTAAATATGATGAGATGAAACAGCACGATTATGAAAGTATAACAAATAACACAATTTCAGTAATTAAGGACTCATATGATTCATTTATTTCAGATTCAACAAAGAGAGTATCATCTTCATTATTTTCAAGTAAGAAAAATTCGAAACAAACAAAATATAAACAAAAGCATTTGCCAATATCTGTTGAAGAAATTCAATATATCAATTATAACAATATAATAAATGGGAATATTCGCGATTCGCGAATACCCACGATTTCGTCAATAGGTGACATTAGTCCACTATTTAGACAAGACATGGTTAGGGAACCAAATTCTGATGAAGAATATCAGTTACCAAATAATATCCAAAATTCTCACAATTGCAGCTTGAGGAAATTTTCAAACCAAGGAAGCACATCATACCAGATACACAATAAATTGAATAAATTGGATGTGTTACATAATAGCCATTCACTGTTGATTGAGCCAACTGTGTATGAAAGTGAAACGAACTGTGATGATCTATTTCAAAATATCCCTTCAAAAGAAAATGGAACGTATTCACAAGATGGTAATAATAGTTCTGAAGTAGAGAATGCATATACATGCCGTATGTCATCACCTACTGAATACAGGCTTGTTAAATCCACAAATATCCAAGACAATATTCTTGAACGAAGCGATTTCAAGTCCAACAAAACCGTAAAACTGACAGATAATCAACTAATTTTGCCAAGAGATGAAACAGTTTCGCCGTCTTCAGTTATTAATTGTTATTTGGAATTAGAGCCTCAGAATACACAATTAGTTGAACAGCAGATTAGATTAAATAGCTGCGAAGAAAAGTATAAGGCACTTCAAGAAGAGAATGAAACGTTGAAGAAACAAAATAGACAACTGGCTAGTCAATTAAGGGGTATGTCGACCGATATCTTGCATGGGTTGGGGGATAGAAAGCAAGGACATACCACCAGTAAGTTGTTATTTGACACAATTAGTTTAAAGAGACAGTTAGCTACTGTAACTCAAGAGCTTCTTGAACTTAAGACACTATCAGAATCTCAGAAATACAATATATAACACATATAATTACATATAGATTTAGAATATATTTCTAATTGTTAATTTCCACGGTTATAAACCTAGTGGCATGGTTAAATCCCTAAAAATTTGTTAACTAATATAACTTATCTTCAAAATCTCATTGATACCTATTCGTTCATATTGTATATTTTATGTGGACAGTTTTTGTTTTTTTGCTTCGTTTTTTTGCTTCGTTTTTTTACTTCGTTTTTTGCTTCGTTTTTTGCTTCATTTTCCGGTGGTAATATGCTGCTTGGCGGCTAAATTAAATAGAACAAATATCACTAGTTGGATATTTGTACAAAAGTAAGAACATTTCAAAAAAGGAATACTTAGCTCTATACTTTAAACAAGACTTAGTGTATACATAAAAGAAGAAAATATGACCTCAGTTTTGAGTAATAATTATCTACTAGAAAACTTAACGTCGAATTCACCCTCTATTAAGACACGTTCATTAGAAGAAGTGATAACAAGATTTAAAAATATAGGTGATTATGGAATTAGTTTAGTTGAGGAATGTGTTATTTTAACGGACGTGGTCACTTCAACATTTTATGAGTGTGATTATAACGCAAAAGCAATTCTGCTGACCACAAAGGCAATGATAGTAGAACAACCTCATAAACAACCAAACATTGCATTTTTATATATTCAAGTAAGTAAGATGGATTCTGAACTTACAAATAAGATGATTACATCGGTTATTCAGGAATTACAAAGACAATTATATTTAACTGTTGAAAATGACAGAAATGTCTTACAAACTAATGTTGCAGGTCCATGGACCATAATTAAGTTATTAACAAGATTTATCTCGCTACTTTCTCCTATTATAAACAACAGAAATTTAATAGAACATTATAAAAAGATTATTCAATTAGCTTGCGAGATGAACCAAAGGAAAATATCTTTAGCTAACCTCGTGTTGGAGAGTGTATTGATAAATATTCCTTACCTTTTCTACTACAACAGACAAAATAAGATTCTTTTATTTGAAATTCTTACTTTAATAAGTGCCACAGAATCCACATTTAAAGAAAACTCTCGAAATATTAATTTACTCCTACCTTTCTGTTTCACTGATGAAACTAATAGCCAAGTTCTAGGTGAGAATAGCAGTTTGAAAAAAATAAAATTATTATTAAATAATGGTCTAGATAAATTTGACAGAATATTTCCAAGTTTGGCAGGGAATACGTATAATGTTAGATGTAAAGTAGTTAGTGCATCATGGTCTTTGAATTATCCGAAGCTTGAAAGTTTATTAGATAGAAAAGATGTTAAAATTGGACATTCTGCAACAGATAATATTTGGAACGAATCGACATATATGACATACGAAACTAAATTTGATGAAACTAAATTTTCATTAAATCAAACACCATTGACTGGGTATGATCAACATATTGTCAGAGATAATGTCATCGATATCATAAATAATCTGGAATATAATAAGAAGGAAGCAAGTAAAAAACTAATACAATTTGAGAATTATTTTGGAAACGTCTCCAAAACATCTGATGCAGAATACATTAAAACAGATATCAATCGTAGAATTGTTACAACTATCAGTAGTTTGATATTGCGATTGCGGTGTACAGATATTCCAACAGTTTATTATTCAACTCTACTTCAAGAACTTTGTAAGCGTAACGCTAAGATATTTGGTCCTCTTCTAGGTGAACAATTCCGTTTCATTTATGAAAATTTATATTCTCTTGACTCTGAAGGGACATTAAATTTTGAAAAATGGTTCAGACTACAGATTTCTAACTTTGATTTTCGATGGAAATGGTATGAATGGGAAAAAGATTGTACAGATTTCTGGGATTTAACATATAATGCCAAACATATATTCCATCAAAATGTAGTTAAACGATTATTTAACTCAACGTCCAACATTTCGCGGTTTAAAGAGAATTTACCAAAACCTTTCCTAACTTTATTAGATAATAACAGATATTTCAACGACCGACAATTAACTGAAAACTTGATAATCCAGTTTAATATTGGACAGATGGAAATTGATTTTAATAATCATGGATTAGTATATCTTCAAAGTTGCTTCCATTTTAGCCCTGTGATTGGGGATATCATCGAATCTATGAAGCAAAGTAACTCGAATAAAATGAAGAGTTGCGATATCCAGACTATTAACACACTATTGGAACAAATTAAAACTGGAAATTTTGTAAGTTTTAATAATTTTCCGTATTTTGTTTTAGAATTATTGACCCAATGTATTTGTCATTGTGGAAGACGTTCTATATCACATGCTAATAGCTACATATCTACCTTTGGTGATATTTTACTGACTTTATCTGAGCAATATAGAATAGAAAAAGAATTTGCACAAAAATTAGTATTAGAGTCAGTAATTAGGTATTGGAACCATAATGTATCCACAGGTTTCCTGATCATCGATTCATTTAAGCAATTTGATTTGGTTGATGATTTAATTATTTTAGAATTTCTATTCCATAGTTGTGACCATGAGATAAAAATAATTACTTGCTATGATGCTAGAGAATTTCTCTTTAAGATATTAGAGGATGAACTGAAATGGTCCCCAGAAATCAACATTTCTTTGTTTGTAAATGCCTACCGATTAACACTTATGATAGCCTCGGATGCATTAACTGAGCTGGATATTGCAAAAAACAACATCCTTGACTATCCAGAATCCACCAGCCATCTGTTTGAAATATGTGAGAATGACAACACCGGTTGGCAATATTTTGAAAGTATGAAATTAATCAAATGTTTGTTAAGGAAATTTCATTCAGTTTACAAAAGTATAGCAGATATATTAATTAGCGTTCTAAAACAGGCTGGTATTTCACATCGCAATACAATTCATGCTGTAGTTTCATGGATTAAAGAGTGTCAAACTATTGGTTAGATCAGTTATATTTCAGGTTCATCTCCGACCGTCAAAGAAGTATAAACCTTTAAAACCCTTGATCTCCTTTACGTAATATGTAAACGCGCCGCGTAAAGTTTTATTTACCTCATCGCATCATACCAACACGAAAAATACGTATATATTGTGATTTTCATGGTTTTAAGAATGTGTGAAACTATATAATATTTTATATAATATCAGATTATTCTATCTCTTTCTAATTAACTAAAGGAAAAGATTGACAAAGCATATACTATTTGTTTAACATAATCTGTTGTTAATAGACGTAGAAATGACGGATTCAGGACAAGCAGAAAGAAAAAGGTTCTTCAGGGACGAACTAGAATCCTCAGAAAGCCAAATTCCAAACCCAACCAACAAACTAGATAACAAAAATTCCTTTCTTTTTGGTAATGATACGAATTCTGTTGATTTAGGATCTTCTTTATTTGTAAAAGAAGAAACCGATGATATCGATTTTGAGAATAAATTAAGGGAACTTATACCAGATGTTGACAATAGGACTTGCAAAACATTATTTGCAAAATTTGAACATGAATCTGATCCTGTTGCTAAGGCAGTTGAGTATTACTTTGATCACAACCAGAGTCTCATTAAGAGTACTAACATCGTTAAAGGAAATCCTAATTTTATTGATTTGTCGGACGACTCATATGATAGTATAGATACTCCTTCGATTTCTGGTAGTAGTCACTTAAATAGTGATCCACCAAGTTCTCATGATATCCACATGAAAATGTCATTCCAATCATTATTTTCCCAAAACAGAGAAAAAGCTAAAAAAAGAAAAGCTAATACCATCAATAAAAGAATATCGAAAAGAAGTAAACCTGCATCTACATGGAAAAAATTCATTGGCTCGATGCAAGTCACGGCAATGGCTACTAGACCGACTATACATCCATTGAGATATGGTTCAGAATTGAAGTTACATGTATCTACTCCATCCAAAGGTTCTCCATATCGAATGTATGATTCCAAGGGTAAAAAACAGATGTCTATGGCCCAGTTAGTTAAATTAAGAGATTCAGAACAAAATAGAGAAATTGGTAGAATGCCAGAAGATATTGCTAGGTTAGTATATCCATTAATAGATGAATCCGGTGTAGCATTCGAAATAACGCTGGTGTATAGTGGGGATAAAAGGTTAAGTATTGGTGATAGTTTTATAGTCCAGTTGGATTGTTTTCTAACGTCCGATCTGTTCGAAAAAGATTTGAACAATTCACAAGAGGAAAGTTTATCTACACAACAGACCCGGTGGGAGAACACGAATACCAGTATAGCAGAAACTAAAGCAGAAATTGTAGGAAAGTTTAAGAGGATAGGTTTGATTGATTTGTTCAATAAATTAAGAATCAAAAATGTTAAGGATGAAGAAGAAACACTTGAAAATTTAAATAATGACCAACCTAAGATTTTAGATTTGGAAGATGATGATACTTTTGAGAGTATTGTTTCTCAAAAAAGTCATGGTGATGAAGATACCGATGTGAGATTTGAACATTCAGATTCTATGAATCTAAACCAGTTGCAAAATTTCTATAGTATGGCTCAGTCGTCGGAAACCTTGAAGAACTTACCTGAAACGACGCCTTCTAGTGACGTCATGAAGCTAGATTTGAGAAGGTACCAGAAACAAGGTCTAACATGGATGTTAAGAAGAGAAGGTGAGTTCAAAAAAGCTGCAGAATCGGAAAAAGTGCTTGAAACTGGAAATATGATGAATCCATTATGGAATCAATTTGTTTGGCCTAAAGATATGTCGTGGGTATCTGAGAGAGACCATAAATCACAGGAGAAGGACCTAGGTGTATTTTTTTATGCAAACCTTCACACAGGTGAATTTTCAATTGAAAAACCAACGTTGGAAACCTCATTGAAAGGTGGTATATTATCAGATGAGATGGGTTTAGGTAAGACAATCTCTACTTTATCACTAATTTTATCTTCCCCTACTGATTCCTCTCTTGAACAAAAAGAATTGTTTACTGAAGAAACCACGTCTACGACTCAAAGTCTTTTCAAGATCGCCCAAAAGTCTTATGCTTCAAAGACTACATTGATTGTTGTTCCTATGTCTTTATTACATCAATGGCATTCAGAATTTGAAAAAACTTGTGCGAATGACGATTTACATTCTGAGATATATTACGGTGGTAATGTCAGTAATTTGAAAGCACATTTGGTAAACAGTAAAAAACCACCTACTGTTTTAATCACAACCTATGGTATTGTTCAAAATGAATGGACAAAAATTTTGAAAAATTCTGATTCAGAAATAAATCTTGGATCAACTGCAGGTTTATTTTCATTGTCATTCTATAGAATTGTTTTAGATGAAGGTCATATCATAAGAAATAGGCAAACAATTACTTCGAAGGCAATTATGCAACTAACTGGTAAGTGTAAATGGGTATTGACAGGTACACCTATTATTAATAGGCTTGACGATATGTACAGTTTGGTAAAATTTTTAAACTTAGAACCATGGTCTCAGATTGGATTTTGGAAACAGTTCATTTCCATACCCTTTGAGAATAAAAATTTCAAGCAAGCCTTTGATGTGGTTAACGCCATTATGGAACCGGTTTTCTTAAGGAGAACGAAACAGATGAAAGATGTAAATGGTAAGCCATTGGTAGACTTGCCACCAAAGGAAGTTATCATTGAAAAGTTGAAGTTTTCTGACGCACAAGATATTGTTTACAAACAATTATTAAATAGAGCAGAAGACTCTGTTAAACTTGGTTTAGAACGTGGTGATCTTTTAAAAAAATATTCTACTATTTTGGTTAATATCTTGAGACTAAGACAAGTGTGCTGCGATGTTTCATTAATAGGTTCACAAGATGAAAATGATGAGGACTTGTCTAATAATAATACAATGCTAAATAGTGAAGTTGATGTCGCCATGTTGCTTAAGGATGGTAAAAACGATGTTGACGCAAAAACATTTAGCGAGACTGAATTGCGGGAAGCTACTAAAATTATAAATCAAAGATATGATTTTACCAATGATGATATATCATTGGAATGTTCCATTTGTACAACTGAGCCAATACCACTTGATAAAATACTATTCACGGAATGTGAGCATCCATTTTGTAAGGAGTGCTTGTTGGAGTATTGCGAATATCAAAAGATCAAGAATCTCGATTTAAAGTGTCCCTTATGTAGACACGAAATCTCGAAGAACAAGTTGCTCACATTACAAAAGAAGGAGCATGGAGAATATGAACCTGTTCACTACAATAGTGATTCGAGAAGTTCCAAGATCGTTGCTTTAGCCAATCACCTTCAACAATTACAGGACTCTAGTCCAGGTGAACAAGTTGTAGTATTTTCACAGTTTTCAAGTTATTTAGATATATTAGAAAAAGAACTTAAGGAAGTTTCCCCTCAAAAGACAACAGAAATATACAAATTTGATGGTAGACTAAGTTTGAAAGAGCGTAATACTGTATTGAAAGAATTTCAGGAAAGGAGTCCGGGAATCCAAAAGATCCTTTTATTATCTTTGAAAGCTGGTGGTGTTGGTCTAAATTTAACATGTGCGTCTTACGCATTCATGATGGATCCGTGGTGGTCACCAAGCATGGAAGACCAAGCAATTGATAGAATCCATAGAATTGGACAAGAAAATAACGTCAAAGTGACTCGTTTCATAATTGAAAATAGTATCGAGGAAAAGATGTTACATATTCAAGAGAGAAAACGTACCATTGGGGAGGCGATGGATGCTGATGAGGATGAAAGAAGAAAGAGAAGAATTGAAGAAATTAAGATGTTATTTGAATAAAATAAATAATAATTCATGTATAGATAAATATATTCCGCAGTTCTAATTTAAAATTGCCCTCTATCTGAATAATTGTAAAAATTTTACGTTTGTTGTGGAATTACCAAAGAAGCAGTTATTCTTCTCAAGTAAACAAAAAAATGATAGTGACAAAGAATACAGGTACCAGACCACATAAAAATGTATCTGGGAAGAAAATAATTCATAACCCTATCGCACACATTTATTGAGCAAGTTATAATAAATTTAACGCCTCCTGACCATAAATTACCGGTATTCAAGAATTTACAACATAAAAAATGAAATCAGAAACGAGGTTGAGAGTTATTTTAATAATCTCATTTTAAAACCTAAAGATCAGTATACTCTTATTATATATTTCATTGAAACATCAATAAAAATACCTAATGACAGGATGATATTCATATATACAAGATTATTTAGTATATACTGTGACTATTTATTTTTTCACAGAACTTTTTAATGAAAAAATTTCGTCTACGCCCAAATACTGTCCTTCTCGGAGCGATGGGTTCGTAACGAAAAATTTCACTAGGCATCTCTACATAATGCATCACAAATTTTTTATCGATGAGCTAGAACAATTTATAAAGATGATATAAAAGTAGTTCTTTCAGGAAGCTGCAGTCTCTCATATACAAATTTATTAACTCCAGCTATAAGCATATCTCTATATGAATAATGGGTACTTATAGAAAGAGATTCAATGAGAAAGCTAGAGCTGGCCATATGGCTAGATTAAAGGAACTGAAAAGAGTTAGAAATAAACAATTTCATAGAGATGATGCTGAAGAGGAACCAAAGGACAAACCTGAAACTTCTCAAGATGACACCAATTCTTTAATTCTGAAATCTATGACTGAGGATGAAAAGAAAGAGAAAAAGAGAAAACTGGAGGAACTGTTTACACCAAAGGAATCAAAGGTGTCGAGACAGAAAAAGAAGAGATTAGATAAATTTATTGAACACCAATTGAAAAGAGAAGAAAAAAAGAGTTTAATAAACAAATTACAAGACTATAAGATAGATACTTCCTTATTGACAAGTTCTAAGAACTTAGGTCATGGTAGACAAACGAAAAAGGAAGAGTTTGCAGAAGCTTTAAATTTAGAAAAACAAGGTAGAACAAATGACAAAGTGAAGGAAATTCTTTATGAAGAATATACCACAAAATCTTGGGATGATGATAATTCGAACGATTCTACCGAAAATTCGGGATCTGATGATGATGAAGAAGAAGAAGCAGAAGACAATTTTGAGGATAAATTCGGTGGCATTCCGGATGGACAATCGTCATCATTTATTGATCGTAGACCTACAAAATTAGGTGGCCAGGGAGGTTTTGGATTTGGGTTCTCAAATGTGAAGGTGGTAAACAAGAAAGAAGAGGGTGTTAAGGTCCCAAAAAAGAAATATAACTGGAGGCAACGTGTTGAGCAACAGGAAAGAAAACAAATGGATAGAGAAGAAGAACAAGATTTTGAAACAAGTTCTGAGGATGAAGATGGTATTGAGGAAGATAATGAAGGAGATGAGATCGAACAAGAGGGAGAGAGCATTAACAATTCTAGTTCGGAATCAGAGAGTGATGACAATGATGACGACGATGAGAAAGATGCGGAAATGAAGGATAAAATAGATATTGCAGAAGAGTTCAAGAATTGGGCAAACCAATCTATAAAAACTATGGAAGGCCGTGACGTTGATTTGGCCACACCGACATTAAGCACAGAATATAAACCAATTGTTCGTGAAGAAGATTTAGAAGATGGTTTACCAATAAGTAATGTTCACGTAGATGAATCTTCAAATAGAAAGGCATTTTACGTTAAAGTCGATAGATCCGATGAAATACAAGCAACAAGAATGCAACTGCCTGCCTATGGTGAAGAACACAATATAATGGAGGCTATACATCACAATGATGTCGTTATTATCTGTGGTGAAACAGGTTCCGGTAAAACTACACAAGTTCCGCAATTCTTGTATGAATCTGGTTTTGGTAGTGAAAAATCACCAGATTACCCTGGTATGATTGGTATCACACAACCAAGAAGAGTTGCAGCTGTCTCTATGGCTAATCGTGTATCTAACGAGCTTGGTGATCAAGGTAAATATGTTTCTTATCAAATTCGTTTTGATTCTACAACAAAAGATGATACTAAGGTGAAATTTATGACAGATGGTGTTTTATTAAGAGAAATGATGGAAGATTTCAAACTTACGAAATATTCTTCCATTATAATCGATGAAGCGCACGAAAGAAATATTAATACAGATATTCTGATAGGTATGTTAAGTCGTTGTGTTCGTCTACGTGCCAAGGAAAACACCCAAGATCCTGAACATAACAAGAAATTGAAATTAATCATTATGTCAGCTACCTTAAGAGTAAGTGATTTTAGTGAAAATAGCTCATTGTTCTCAGCCCCTCCGCCAGTAGTAAATGTTGCTGCCAGACAGTTCCCTGTCTCTGTTCATTTCAACCGCAGAACACCATTCAACTACACCGAAGAGGCTTTCAGAAAGACTTGTAAGATTCACCGTAGATTACCACCTGGTGCAATTTTAATATTTTTGACTGGTCAACAAGAAATTACACAAATGGTCAAGAAACTAAGGAACGAATTCCCATTCAAGAATAAGAAATCTAATTTTACAAATCACGTTTCAAAAGTTAAGATCGATTCAAGAAATGCAGATATTGAAACAGAAGATATCGATTTTAGTGTTAAAGTTGTTGACGAGGAACAATTCAGGAAAGATATCGCTTTAGAGGAAGATGGAAGTGATGTAGGTTCCGACGCGGAAGAAGAGGAAGAAGAAGGGTTTGAAGAAAGTTTGGAAGAAGGACAAACTGAAAATGATCCGCTATATGTGCTACCTTTGTACTCTTTACTTCCAACTAGCGAGCAAATGAAGGTATTTGAAAATCCACCAGCTGGATCTAGATTATGTGTTGTTGCAACCAATGTTGCAGAAACATCGTTAACTATTCCTGGTGTCAGATATGTTGTTGATTGTGGGAGATCTAAGGAAAGAAAATATAATCCAGAAAATGGTGTTCAAAGTTTCGAAATCGATTGGGTTAGTAAAGCAAGTGCTGGCCAGAGAAGTGGTAGAGCTGGTCGTACTGGACCTGGTCATTGTTACAGGCTGTACTCTTCCGCTGTTTTCGAACGAGATTTCGAACAATTTTCCCGACCAGAAATTTTAAGAACACCTATTGAAAATGTTGTTCTTCAAATGAAGAGTATGGCAATTCATAATATTATCAATTTCCCATTCCCAACTCCTCCTGAGAGATCTGCTTTGGCTAGTGCTGTCGAGCTACTTCGTTACCTTGGTGCATTAGATGATAAAGAAAAAATTACCAGTGACGGTAAAAGAATGAGTTTATTCCCATTATCTGCTAGATTTTCAAAAATGTTATTAACGTCCAATGAACACGATTGTTTACCATATGTTGTTTCAATTGTCAGTGCCCTATCAGTTGGTGATCCGTTCATATCTGAAACAGAATTAGGTATTTCCGACAGACCTAAACCTAAACAAAATCCTGAGAATGAAGATAATGATGACATGGAGGAAGATGAGATGTCTCAAGAGAGAAAGACAAAATTAAGAACCAAATTCCATAAAAGTAGGCAACAATTTGATAAATTGGATAAACACTCTGATGTTTTCCGTACCTTAAGTGTTGTTTGTGCATACGATTATATCAAGAAATCCAACAAGACTTCTTTCACCAGCAATAACTTCCTTAGATTAAAACTCATGGATGAAATTGTCAAGTTAAGAAAACAATTAATGTACATCATCAAGTCTAATATATCCGAGGAGAATATCGCGGTATCCGTTACCGAGAAAGATTTACTGGTACCGGTACCAACTGAAATTCAAATAAAATTGCTGAAACAAATGGTCTGTTCTGGCTTCCCTGATCGTGTAGCAGTTAGAGCAGATATTTTATTCCCAGAGGATGCTAAAATTACAAACAGAACTAACATTATCAATATCCCATATATTCCGGTTTTAACTAAGAAATTGCCTGAGATCGAAGAATGTTTCTCATACATCCATCCAACATCGATACTTACAAATAGCGGTGAAGTTCCTCCTAGATATTTAGTATTCTCATCGTTACATCAAAACAGTAACGGTAAGACTAGAATGAAAACGTTATGTGACATCAAGAGTACCGCCCTCGCTAATATCGCTAGAAAGGGTTCCCTGCTAACATACAGTAAGCCATTATCTGGTAATGGTTTGAAGACTATTAATATATCACCAACTGAACGTTATTGTTATGTTGTTCCACGTTTCGGTTCAACTGTAGATAGTGATATTAAAATAGGTTGGGATTTGAATCCAATCCCAGTTCATCAAAGGAAAGAGAGTGGAAAATGGATTGTGGCCAAATTCATTACAAACAAGAACTACAAAGTAATGGAACAAAAACAGAAGACTTAATCCTTCGGTCATGATCATCTGAACGTAGGTGATAAAACGACGAACGCTCTGCACAGTACATACATTTATACAAACCACTTATATGCATTTGAATTAATATAGAACTTTCTGTACAGTAAAACTGGTTCAAATATTGAACAGATATATAACCAATATTTGTAAAGATTGTTCCATGATCATTATTTATCAATCTGTTAAAAATGGCAGAATTTACCCTACATGTCGGTTTTTCGTTTTCGCCAATGTTCTTAGTATGTAATCATCTCAACTTCACAGAGCGAAAAATTATAAACCAATATTCATAAAAAATGGCGTTTTGTTGATGTCCAGGAATAAAACGACCTACAAAAGACATAAACACAACATTGAAATCAAGTAAATCCGTCAAAGTTGAGACACTCCAGTTACGGCCATTAGTTCTCACATAGCACACAACATATCACTGCATTAGAAAGACATTTCAATAGCAAGAACACCAAGGAATTATAGGAAAGATGTCCGCCAATGAACTACTAGAAAACTTACAGGTGATATTGAAAGCTGCATCTACAAAGTGCTTCGTGATAGATGAAAAATTCCCAAGTAATTTCAATGAAAATGATCCTTCAAAAATATATGATTCTTATGTTAAATTTATGAGCAAGAAAGTCGGTGAAGACGGTGTAACTATTACAGATGAAGAAAACTTGGAACTAACTACAATTTCTCAAAAATTTGATGAGCATGTATATAAAGTTGAGAAACATGGTTTTTATAAATTATATCATGATATTACCCTTGTCTGTTTAAATTTAATCCATTTCTATTCTCCTGGTTCTCGATTTTACCAAATGGTGGATAAATTTTATAGATTCGCAACTGAATTAATTTTAAGAGAATGCTACAAAATTGGAGTACAGTTAACTTCAGAAGAGGATAAGATCGAAAAAGAGATGCAAGAAGAAGAAGTAAAGGAAGAAGATGAAAATGAGCTAAATGAAGCTATATCATTAGATTTCATAAAGATATCCACAAGTTATAAATTACCCGCTGTACAAACATATCACATAAAGACTAAAGATCAAGACTTATTCTCATCCATAATTTCTAAATCTGTACTGGATCATCGTCCTCAGGAACTGCCAAATTCTCATTTCGAAATCAATAATATTATTCCTCAAACAAATTTATTTGAAGAAGCTCCACGATTGGGATTTCTTGCAGCCAACACCAGTAATATACCTGATCCTACACTGCCACCTACAGAAATGATGTCTCGTTTCTTACATCCAAATTGGTATGCTTTACCAACCACAAAGTGGTTAAATTATGGTGATTATAATAGTTGGGCTCCACCATTTGATGAAAGTGGTACTGTTATGGATTCCAAGATGAGAGGTAAAATTTGGCTAGAAAAGATTGGTTATAACGAAATTATTGGCAAACAACTTACAACGGAAGAAAATACAAAAGTGGATGAAGAGACCAAAGAGGAGACTATTGTTAAAAATGAAGAATCCAAGACAGAATCCAGTACAACAACTGATACTACTAAAGTTCAAGAAACCACCAAAAATGATGCAAATGATGAAAAACCAATAATAAAATTAGAAAATATATTCAAATGGCATCCTGGTAATTATATAGAAAAGGACGAAATTGAATCATCTGAGAATGGAACTACTGATAAATTGATATATGAATGTATTATAAAACTGCGTAAATTGAAGAAGGATAGATCTCTCCAAAAAATTAGTAAACCAACAACCGAAGAATCAAAATTATATTATAAAACTAGACGACTAATGAGAGAAGTCATTATCAACAAAAAATTATCGGGACTACCTATGCACCATGCGAAATATATACCAGTACTACAAGCAAATTATAATGGTAGCATACCTATTGTGAAATCTCAACCAATAAGGAAGAGAAAATACAAGAAATAAGCATATATAGATGAGAGGTTGATCTAAACATCATATATATATTTATGTAATTTTCCGCAAAAATATACGTGAGTTGTAATCATTATTATGCTAGGTTTTGATAGCTCTCTGGAGGTTCAAAACATTAATTAAAAAATGATATTATCAATTTTTTTAAAAAATTATAAAGTCTTAAATTAGTTATATAAAATGTGGTACAAAATATGACAACAATTGAGGAAGGAAATTATGATAAAAACAAACTTTCTATTAACACCCTCTTCAAATGTCTATGTATATAAGTTTTCTTTTTTAGAACCCCATTAAATAAATGCAAAATGATCTAATGTTTCTTTTTTATGCTTGTGATGGGTAACCTTAGAAATGAACATCACCACCCATCAGGAATGATCCTACTAAGTAACAATTCAAACCACCAATAGTTGCCCAAACAGCAATTGCCGAATATGTTAATAAATTACTATTAGTGAAATCAACTTTCTTCATACCAGTTTGACGTACCAATGAAGTATTTTCATCAGCAATTTCGTTAGAATTTTCAGTATTATCTAATTCATGATGTTCATCATGAACGGTCATAATTTTTCTATTAGCTGTGAAATAAATTAATGGTGCAGAAACAATTGGTAAAATTAATGAAAGAACAACTTGTGATAGATTTAAAATATCGGAGATACCACGTTCACCCATTGTTAAAGTTACGAATAAACATGGAATAATTGCAATTAATCTTGTACATAATCTTGTAGCCCATGGTGGTAAAGTCCACTGGATGAAACCCTCAGAGACGATTTGACCTGCCATTGTACAAATAATACCTGCAGATTGACCTGAGAATAACATAGCCAATGCAAAAATTAATCCAGCAGCCGGAGAGATATAATGTACTAATAATTCATAAATGGATAATAAATCTGCATCTGCTGCCTCTGGCTTACCAGCTAAACTGGCACCTGCAACGATTAAAATAGCAGAATTAACAAAAGTAGCAATACAGAATAGTGAAATGATTAATTCAGCGTAAGAATAATGTAGAGAATAATTGATTGCACTTAAACTTGGTCTTTCACTGACTTTACCGTATTTCTTCTTATCATAGTGGTTTAATCTTGGTTTGACAATGGAAGAACCTAAGTATAATGAATGAGGCATAACTGTTGCGCCAAGAATACCCAATGATATATATAATGCTTGTTGTTCTTTGAAAATGACACTTGATGGCATGAAACCTCTGAATAATTCTTTCTTATCTGGGACACTAATCTTGAACATTTCTAGTAAGAAACAGAAACATGTTAAAGTTACTAAGACACTAACGAATATTTCAAAGACACGTACCTTTTTCAAATCTGAATCTTCTGGTGTATAAAATATTAAAATGACCAAAACATCTAATACTGTTAAGATAACACCATATGTCAATGGAATACCAAATAAAATTTGCAACGCAATAGCTGTCCCTACAACTTCTGCTAAATCTGTAGCAATGATCGCAAGTTCAGCGAAGAAGTATAATGTTAAATTTAATTTCCTTGGTAAATGACGACGACAATTTTCAGCTAAATCGTAACCTGTGATGGTCCCTAGTTTAACACACAGACATTGTAATAAAACTGCAAAAATATTTGATACAAATACAGAGAATAATAATTGATATTTGAATTGCGCACCACCTGATACACTTGTAGAGTAATTACCTGGATCCATGTAAGCAACACTAACCATGATACCAGGTCCAATGAACTTCATGAACTTTCGTAATATTTCAAATATCGAAGTCATGTTGTGTGTACGTTTATTCAATACTGTAGTTTTGGATATAAGTAATTGTGAACTGGTTTTATATTATCCAGATCTGTTATCTTTTTGATTTTCTTTCCTTTATGAAAATATAGCTCTGTTTGGTTGTATCTGCTTAATAATGAAGAAAGGAGAAGATGAATAAAATACGTATGGAACTTCAAATTTGCAATAAATCCGGTTATTGTTCTTTATATATGTCTTATCCTTGTTCAGTGAGTGTAAGGTGAACAACAAGAAAAAAAAGTTCCTTCGTTGCAGATTAAACTTTCTGTAACTGTAACTTTTTGATAATCAACCGACTTTCTTTACTGAATCGAAACATTCTTTCATTGTTATTTCGATCGCTATTATGGTCTGTTTAACTCATCCCATATTATCTAACGAATAAACGTATATCCTTGTTCCTGGTACACAGACATCGTAGTAGAACGTACTGGCCCAACTAAAACTGTTTCTGGAATTGTTTGCCTGGACAGAATTTTTGCGGTAAGTAAGCAAGCAAACCGAAAATGGGTCATCGCGGGTGCAATTATTTCCGCCATCGTGTAGCATGATAATAGAGTGTTCTAAGGCAGTTTCTCCGTAATCTCATTTTTTTTATCATCGATGACAATTTAGCAGACACCCTATTTTTCTGTTGTAGCAAATTGACTGCAATTCAGGGTGTCTGAGGCAAACAGGGTTTTATCGTTAGGGCTGTGGTAAGCTCTGGTAAATATGTGTACCAATGGCAGTCATCTTTACGAAATGTGACGATTAGCGCACAATATTAGCCTTTATTATAACAGAAGAAAGCGATAAAATGCAATACAGTACATTCAGTTTACGAATGTGACATTAACTGTATCAGTAATGAATATCCGATAAGGGCTCGAACAGCGGAAATGTAGGGTTTACATTAAATTGCATATCTCTATCCCTTTTCTTTTTCCTCGGAGGTACTCTGAAAAAAGAAACGACGGAACCTCTTTTCCATGGCAACCGGGGGTCATCACACAGAAGGCAATTAAGCAAGATGACCATAATTACGAAGAAACCTTATGGAAGTCTCTTAATAAATTTGGTGGTCAACTAGAAATCCAAACAATATAACAGAGAAAACTAAATCCAAGAGAATGTCATGTCCTTAAGTTGTTAGGAGTTTGCCTATAGATACGAAGCTTAGAAGATTAGATGGGATGCAGGACTGGTTGCTATAGCTTTCTCAGATGGAATATTGATCTTTGATAACTCAGTTTTAAATTGATACAATAACAGCTGAAAAATTGAGTAGTATGTGTCAATGTTGATAGATAATTCAAGAAAATAGGTTCGTGTAGCAATGAGCAAGAATGTCACTGTTCTTGATTAATAAGCGATATCGACACGGCATACAGTGTATATGACAAAAAAAGAAAAGAAAGAATATCCAAGTTGATTTGTGAATAGGTCCTATTCTGAAGTAACTAAGTTTTCCATCTGCGTGGCGGACCACTTAATTCAGAGAACTAATAACATGGTACACCTTCTAAATATACACATTTTTTAGTTCTTTTTTTCTTTTTTTTCCTATTATATTAGTTAGTTAGAATATTAAAATTATTATGTAGATATTTATTTTGTAGAATTCCTCTGGTCGTTATTAAACAAACACCAACCAAATTGAGTAACGCTCAAAGTATCCTCTAACCTGTTGCCATTTTCTAGGAAATCTGGGAATAAATTTTCCAATTTCCCACAAATGTTTGGTGCTGGAATTAAATTGTTTACTGATTCATCATTAAATTCAGTCTCATCATTGAAGGTATCATACTTATTCAAAGAATAAGTTAATGTTAATAACTGACTATTGGTATATTCAGAAAACATTTGTATGCTTCTATTTCTCTTCATAGGAATTTTGTTTGGCGGTGTCATATTATTTTTTTTCAATCCTTTATCTTTCAATTCCGTCAATCTATCCTGTGTATCTTCGGATACTCTTCTTTTCTTATTTACCAGTTCTTCAAATGGAACGTCTTCTGTATGCATATGCATTGTCTCAATAACTTGTTTCTTTTTCTTGTGCGAACTATTCATTTTAGCTAAGATAAACGGATTTGAAAGTGACACATCCTTCGAAATTTGTATATCCTCTTTGGATCCCGGAACATTATCATCATCTTCATCTCGAAATTTTAAAGATGACCCTATATTATCATCACTATCTGACCCAACTAGATCAATCTGTACAGATGGTGATTTTTCAAGAAAAGAATGAGTCCAATCAACATTATTTTCATTATTATTCTCCCCTTCTTCAAGATCTATTGTTTTAATTCTATTAATTTCATTACGTTCTTTATTTATATCTTGAATAGGAGGATGCGACAAAGTCAAATCATAGTTCTCATCAGAAACGAAAAGGTTTTTATCAGTAGATGTCTCTTTACTTTGATTTTGTTGTATCACAGTAGAATCTTCAGTATCGTCTATAAATGATAAATTTATCTCCTTTGAATTATTAAGTGATTGAGACAACGGTTCCTGACTAACTTTGGAGTACTGTTCAGGAATTAATTCTGGTTTTGTATCAAATTCCGACAACAGTTTCTGTTCGATACAGTTTTTTATCTGGATTATTACTTCATCATGATCCTTAAGTAAAATATCATTCTTTTCTGGTTCAATATTAACATCAGCAATTTTCATATCAATTTTAAAATTGATATACCAAACATGTGGTTCGAGTAATCTCATTTCTCGATATATCGAATTTATCATTTTATTAATTTCTTTGCCGAAAAATAATTGTAATGACATAGCTCTTTCATTTACTGACAGGAATTTCATTGTTTTCTTATTATCTACTACATCTGAATTCATGAGCATCTTGGGTAAAATAAGATTCATTGAAATGTGTTTGTTAATCTCCAACTTATCAATCTCGAAAAAATTTAACGATACTGGTTTTCTTAAATGAACAATCGATGATAATGTTCTTGCTTTAGAAATGTTTATTGCTACACTTTGTTGCAATACCCTCGATCCAATAGTTCCATTTCTTTTTAAAGAAACGTAAGATAAATTAAAACGAATATTCCGAAAATCCAATATATAGTGATTAACCATATATTTTAGTTCTTCTAAAGTACGTCGTACATTAGATCGCATCTCGATATCTCTTGATCTTAGACCACCTAATAAATTCCGTATAGTAAGTGTTGTCCCGTTCGGTGATGATGATTTACCTACACTATCCTGTTTTATATTTCCATTTTTATCAACAAACCATTTCACTCCAATAGGATCTTCTTTAGTCTTCGTGACAATTTGCATAGAACCTAACTCAGTACATAATGTAGCCAACATAAACAAAGCCTCACCTCTAAAACCTAATAAGGTTAAACTTGACAAGTCATCGAAGGAATTAATTTTAGATGTGGTATGGTTTTGACACAGTAAAGGTCGATCTTCTTCATTTACCCCATTACCATCATCTCTAACACTAAAATAATCACATCCACCTGTCTTTGAATCTACATCAATATATATGGTTTTCGCACCGGCATCAATGCTGTTATCAATCAATTCTTTAATTGCCGCCGTTGGGCCATAAATGAAGGAGCCCGACGTAATCTTCCATCGGGAATCAGCATGTATTGTATGGATAGCCATTAATAGAATAATCTATCGTCATAGATAGTCAGAGTACCACCTGTGAAATGACCTACTATAAGAAATATCCAAGAAAATATGATTATATCAAAAAAGGTGTTTAAAATTCTTGATTTCTAATAAACTTATTTGTTTACAAATTCCATTGACACCCAGACTGCGCGGGTCAGAAAAAAAAAAGATCATAAATAAGAAGGGAGCAAAGTTAACAATAATAAGTAATATTACGAATGACCATACTAAGGTCGAATCTAATACCATTCTATATTGATTATATCTATTGTATGACACATTTACTAATATTAAGACTATTACCAAAATAATGACAAAATGAAGATTTTAAAAAGACCACAACCACATAATATGGCAAAAACAAACCAGTTTTCGATAGATTATGATGAAACAAAGCTCAAGTATGAAAAAAAGAGCAAACAAAACAACATGCAAAAAATAAATGGACGCGACCGGAATTGAACCGATGACCTCTTCCTTGCAAGGGAAGCGCGCTACCAACTGCGCCACGTGCCCAGATAAAACTACAAGTCTAGAATATGATATTTAATTTAATTTACACCAAAACCTTGAACTTAAATTTTGTCTTTTGGTGCCTAAAATTAACGATTTTAGTTATACTAAAATATTTAATAAAATGATTAATAACGTAAGTTTGAAACACGCAATTGAAAATTATCAATCAATCAGAAATAAACAGTTATAGTGTTATAAATTGACAGAAATACGGTGTGAATATTATAACACCGATATTTATGAAGTTACATCCATTGTATTGTTTTGGAACTATTTATGAAGTCCAAACATACAGTTGATATTACCCGGGACGAAGTGTGTCGGAGTATG
>JAXQGP010000431.1:0-20364 GCA_037040125.1 Kazachstania sp. M6911
TAACAATATTATGTCCCCTAATATAGAAATTTAATAGAAGCATCATCGGTACTAAATTACCTAAATGAATTGATTTTGCAGTGGGATCAACACCACAGTACATTTTCAATTTATCACCATTCTTAATCTTAGTTATTAGTGTCTCCTCGGGAGCAGATACTTGTGATATTAGTCCTCTTTCCTTTAAATGATTCAATAGATGCGTACTATTATCATTTGATATATATCTCGATAAAACTCGAGTTATTACAGGGATATGACTCCTACTATTTCTCGTACATCTATTTACATGCAACATTATCCTTTAGTGGTATCGTGTTTGTGACAACTATGTTTGTTCGTAGTGGGTACTGATTATGTGTTCTTGTATAGCAAAGGACTTTCGAACTTTTTTGGTTCTTAGCTCCGTAAGTTTGTTAACATTAAAAGCGTTAAACGTTGAACATTCTGTATAAAACATAGGACATCTTTCATCCATGTTCCAATCTATACAAGAAATATAAGACATCTGTATCGAATCACATACTACAATGTTGCGTACGACAGTGTCAAATAGAATTAGGGTACTATCCATATACGCCTTGAAACACAGAACTATTAGATGTTATACTACCATTCACTTAAATCAAGAGATTACATCCTTGGAAGATCTAGCAAAGCTTAAATCATTAGATGATGTCGACCCAGTATTGGTCCATAAATTAATTAATGAAAAGACAAGTGAATTGAATCTAAAAACAGAAATTCAAAGGTTAAGAACACTTCAGGAAGAAAGAGAAAATTCAATGAATTCAGGTAGACCTGTCAAATTAGGCGATTTTAAAAGAGCTGGTATAATGTTCATATTGATGAGTTCTTCAGTTTATTTATGTTGGCAGTTATTATGGTGGCATCTAGCATATAATGACAAAGAGATCGAAATGTTAGATACTGTAAACTCGTTAGAAAAGAAACTACGAGAGGAGATTAAACATAATGAAATCGTAAGCATACCGAAGACTCACGAGAGCATTAAAACAGCTGAAAATACTAAATCCTGGTATTCGAAATGGTGGTAAGTTGACAAACACAGCCATCCATCAAGGGTTAATATACACATGCATATAAATATATATATATAACTATACCATCGAGTAATCATATATTCATTAATTTTATTACATATCAATTATTTATTCATCCTTATTTCTCATTACAATTAGTGAACTATTTCAAATATGTTGAAGGGACCATCGTAATCTATACGAAAGAACTTGATTTTGATAATACACATTCTCCTGTTTTTGTCGGGATAGAATAAATTGAAAAAGTTCCATCGTTTCCAACTACATACACTTCATTCGGATATTCATCTGGGAATCCCATCCGATACTTAGTTTTCTCATTCATCTTAATATGTGCAAAATCCCTACTAATTGCTTGACTGGATATTGACGCCCGTATCTTCTTTGACAAGAAATTTGCAAATTGTTTTGGTCTTTCAGTTGAATTTTTCAATCCTGATTGCAAACTCGAAGTACTGGCTTCTGCGTTTTCACCACCTGTGGTAGCTGTGTTAGTAGAATTTTCAGCCAGGATATGTTCAGTTTCAGTACTATTCTGTACCAATGAGAATATGTGGATTGTATCTGTGTCAGCGACACATCCTACTAAAGTGGAATCCTTACTGAAAACCAGTTGATAAATATTTGCTGGTCTAGTTCCTCTTCTAAATTCATATTGTAATTGTTTACTTGAATCAAATTCCATATCTATTCCTGTACTGAATATTCTTACGATGGTACCCTTTTCAGATGCCGTGGCTATCATTTTACCATCTTTATTAATAGCTAAACAGGCGATGTTACCTTTGTGGACATTATTAATATAATTGATAGGTTTGATGTTCAATGCGTCGTATACTACAATATCTTTGATCAAATATGAACCAGGATTGCTATTAGACATACTAAAAGAAGTATAACATAAAATACTTCTATCATCATTACTTAATGCGATACGAGGCCTTATTCTACTAGTTAAAGAGTTTCTTCTTTTTCTACTATATTCATTTCTTTGTAAATGTGCCTTATCATGTTCGCTAGAACTACTTGTCCCATCTGGTAAATTATTTCTTGGATTGTCCCACAAATCTATTGTCTCTAATGGTTTCATACATGATATATCGTAAATGAATATTTGTTGGTTTTCTAATAATATACACATTCTTTTCCTGTTCATTGCAACGTCTACAATTTCATGTGGGAATACTAATTCGCAAATGATAGATTTCCTCTTGGTGTTAACAATTTTTAATCGTTTACTCTTTATAGGACCTTGATTTCTGTCACAAATGGCCACTAAACTAGTAGAGAACAGCATCTCTACTATGAATCCGCTATCATCATTATTATCGTTGTTGTTATTCGCTATTTGTTCTAAGGTATTGTGAACTTCATCATCATCTTCTAAAGCACCTAATCTCATATTATTAGAGTCATTATCTCCACTCGTTTGTTCCATGCCATTCTTATTATCGTTTCTTGCATTAAATTCAAAACATTTCCCAAATGGGTCACAGTTATAAATATTTATCATGTCATCGGAAGGTAATACTACACAACACGTAGCATCCTGATTAAACTGTAGTATTTTCATCTCGAGAAGCTTCCTGATGTTCTTAAACTTTCTGTATCTTATCTTTGTTATACGTTATCTGTATATGTGGGTTGTTACAAATATGTCAAACGGCTTGTTATATAACTTAGTAAAGATTCGTCACCCTTTTTTCCTTCTGCGATATGTTCTCGCTTTACCTCTGGAGCCGTGGCCGCATACTAACAAATTTTGTATGGGGAAACGATAGAAGCATTATTCCAAGTGCTGATGACAGTATATGAATTAAATGTTAGAACGTTAACTAGTTTCTACGTGATGTTATATATGACATATCTAAGGTGTAAATTTATGTAGTTAGCATAATTGGTGCATTTCCTAGAGAGCTAAGAAGTTGTGAGGACGATATCTGTCATTCACAGGTTGCGTCATTCAAAGATCAATAATCTAATGAAATTCTGGTATTCTTTGGATTGGTAGCATTATCTGAGCTTGGTTTATTATGAGATGTTTCATTCTCATGGCTATGGTCATGATCATCGTGAGACTCCTGTGGAGCAGCTGGTTTAGAATTACTACTTTCGACATCATCAACAGGGATTGACCATTCTTCAACTTCAAATCTCTTACGACCATTTCTGAATGCCCATTCAGATTTCTTAACTTGCATTTCACCACGTTCACTAAATATTGGTAATTTCATTACATGCAATAGACCATGTTGGACTTTATTTGGTTGTGATTTATATATACGTTCCAAAAATTGTAACATATCTTGTGGGAATGGTTCTAGATCTAATATAGCATCGAATAAATTCTCTAATTGGACACGCAATAGTTTACTTACGATATCGGTTGAGACTGTAGCCATCAGGACACATCTATCATCGTGTGTCTTTACTATACTTCTTAACCCATGTATCAATGCAACAGATTTAGACAATGAGAAGAAATCAGCTTGGTACATTGCTGGATGTAAGAACGATGGGATAACGATTCTAATCAATTTATCTGGGTTTCGTTTAATGATTTGTTCGATCTGTGTCAAGATTGTGGTGATTGGTAAATTTGGTGCAATGAAGGACATCTCTGAGTTAGTTGGAGCAGGTAGCATTCTTGCGGTAATATCGAATTGATGATTGTAATCTTTGTATTCATCATTCATCACACTAGTATTTGCACTTTTCTTTGCATTTAGTTTCTCCTTCTCTTCGTCTGCTAGCTTATATTTCCATGCAATCTTAAAATCTTTGTATCTCGATGGAGTAGTCTTCTTTTCATTTAAATTTTGAACTGATAGCTTTGATTGTTCTTCTGAAATTTTGGACTTCTTGATATCTCTCTTTGAACCTTTATAGATACCAGGTAATTCCTTGGCAAATGCTTGGTTTAATGAAAGTACAATCATGTGAGTATTACTCAAATTTGAACCACTTTCCTTGTTATTACTTGCTAATCTATTATACATGATACCTTGAGCAGCAAATAATTTTGCTAGAATTGAACTGAATTCTGTAGTACCTTGTTCTTCGATCAATAATGAGCTACCTAATGGTAAACCCATATGTGTCAACACTTTATCCACATCTTCTGACCCAGTAGATGTAACGAATGTACCACTTAAATGAGATGGTCTGATACCTGGATGATCCACTAGTACCGATCCATCCTCCTTAGTCTCTTCAACGCTAGGAGCAGGTTTTTGATTTGCACCTCTAGCATTCTCACCTGAGACTCTTAACCCTTGCATACGATTGGTGATACCTCCAGTATTCTGTTGTGGAGTCATTGGGGAACCTCTATTTGGTAATGTTCTATTGGCACCCATCATACCTGTAGGAGTTCTACCTGGTACTGCACCAGGGATACCACGGCCATTACTAATTACTTCGCCTCTCTTTCTAAAAGACATTTTGAATACGTTATTTCGTTGTATACAACTGAATTATTTATTTATTGAATTTAGAAATGGAAAAACAAATCAAACAACTTTCTTAATAATGAAATATATGAAATTTTCACAATTTTAAGTTGCTTATAAATACTTAATTAAAAATTTCAGAGAATCGATGAGCTTGAAAAAAAAAAAAACGGGAGAGGGCGCTATTGAAATTTTCAGTTAGAAATTTGTCACCAAATCTCGCGTCGTCATCGCGTTGTCAGAAAAATAAAACCGTGAGAATATGTAAATGCTTGTAAGTACAACATATATAGAATGTTGAATTAACTTATAAGGTAATGTCGTGTCGTATAGATTATATATTTGTAATTGACTAATGCTGAGTATAATTATAATTGTATTGACGTTGAGAAGGTAATCTCAAGGTCAAATCTTAGAAGTATTGTTACTTTCTCGATAAAGACCAATACAGTCATGGACTTCGTCATTTGAAAAGAAGGGCACTAAGATTGTGCGAGGTTTGACAGCGCGTGTAGCAAAAAAATCGACTAACACATGAAATCACAATATAAACAAGAGAAATTTCAACTAATATTCATCGACAAGTTGACTCTTATTCACTAACTCTAGTTGATATTCTCAATCAAGTGATAAGGAACTGAAGTTTAATATAATTTCGCCCTATACTTCGAGTAAATAAATTAATGGCAATATGCTAAGTCTGCTTCCAAGGGTGCGACTTAATAAATCATGTATTTCTAATACTACATCCAAAGTGATTCAACATCGTGTAATTTCAACTAGATATAGTGTTTTACCCAGCAGCTATAACCTAATTTTTAATCCTAGAAAGAGGTATTATTCTAATGAAAACAAAAATAAGAAAAATTCCGAAGACTCAACTAAGACTAAGAAAAGAAGTACCATCAAGACACTTTTCATTAGATTTGGATTTAGTTTATTGATACCATATACATGTTATGCAGTATATGTTTCATTATCTGCATTCAGAGAGATTGAAATTAGAAATAAACTATTAAGTAATGTCGAACCTAACAATACTGAAAATTATGAAGGTACCATTCTAAAATATTCACCATTGCAAGTTCTTGGTAGGTATGAGAACCCATTTAGAGAATATAGGATTCAAACAGTTTATGAATTCTTCTTTAATAGAGTTGTGGAATTATTCGAGACAAATAGAGGTGGTATTCCTCCTGATCCAAGACAGATGGAAAAATTGATGCCAGTCCATAAGCCTGATTGGCAGGAAGGTACTTCGAAATCCGTTGATGAAGTGATAGACTTCAAAATTGTCCATCGAGACTCTGCAGATTTCAAGGAAAAAAAATCAACTTTAAATGGTGAAGAATCTGATATCCCAATATATAATACATGGTTAGGACAATCGTGCAATTATGTGATGTATAACGGCTTGAAAATTATAACTGATCCAATATTTAGTGAATTCCTATTGAGTCAAAATATTGGACCTAAAAGGATCACCGGTATGCCTGTACAAATCGACGAAGTTCCAGATCCTGATATCATTTTAGTCTCTCATAATCATCCAGATCATTTGGATATGTTAAGTCTAGAGCATTGGGGTTCCGATTCTAATGTACTTTGGATTGTTCCAAAGGGTATGGGAAAATTTATGAGAAATCATAAAGTAAAGAATTTTATAGAATTATCGTGGTGGGATAAATGTGAATTGATCAAAGATAATCAAAATTATGAAATTGCGTGTACCCCTGCAATGCATTGGTCTGGGAGATACGTCTACGATACTAATCAATCATTATGGTGTACGTTTATGTTTTCTCATAATAAGAAACCTATAATGTTCCATGGTGGGGATACAGGTTATGTCAATGATTTATTTAAAAGAATCGGACAAAGGTATGGTCATGGTGTTAAATTGGCTTTATTACCTTGTGGTCAATACTGTCCAGAATGGCATCAGAAGCCAAGGCATATTAATTCAACCGAAGTAGTTAAAATTATGGACGATTTAAAAGCACAGAACGTTCTCGGAGTACATTGGGGTACATTTTTATTAAGTGGGGAATATTTCCTTGAACCAAAAGAGAAATTGGAACAACTAGCTGTTTTTAATGGAATTAGAGATAGCTGTTACTGTCCCGAATTAGGTCAAACAATCAGGTTCGATTAATACTCATTTCATAAAATTATTTGTAAATAGGAATATGCATCTTTAAAATTTATATACAGTATATATTTATATGCTAAATAGAAAACATATTAGCATTAAAATCAAGTGAATTCATCGTTTATTTATTGTCATTCAAATATTTGATATGATATGGTTCTAAGACACTTTCTTCTACGTAGGCGGGACTCTTTACAACAAGATCAACACCACTTACACTTTTTGGGAAAGCTAATACATCTCTGATACTTTCTCTACCAAATAGCATAGCACACATTCTTTCGAACCCAATAGCAAAGCCGGCATGAGGTGGTGTACCTATTGCTAGAGCCTCTAATAAATGACCAAAAAGCTCCTTAGCATTATCAATCTTTAAAATATCTTCAAAAATAAAATCTTGTAGCTGAGGATCATGAACTCTGGTAGAACCACCACCTAATTCAACACCGTTCATTACAAAATCATAATGTTGGCCCTTTACCTGTAAGGGGTGTGTAGTCAATTTATCATAATCGTCTAATTTGGCCATTGTAAATGGATGATGAGTGGAAGATAATTGGTTTTGGTAATGGGGATAATCAATTTTTTTATTCGTTTCACTAACCACTGGAGAAAATAATGGGAAGTCAACTACCCATGTTGCGACATCATTAGTAGTCTTATAGAACATCTTCTGTCCAGCTGGAGTGCTCAATATTAATTGACGCAATCTCCCAAGAGGCGTAGGATTTTCAAAGATAGAGTTATCAGGTTCACGAGAACTACCAAACACAATATCACCCTTTTGTAATTTTAAGGATTTATTCAATAAGATTGGATTTTCAAATGTTGCGATCTCTGAAAATGATTCAAACCAATTTTCTTGTTGCGACTCAGATAAAATCGGTACTCCAATAGGAACCCTATTTGCATAATCATCCTTCTTCAGTAACTTCCCCCAATTCTTTTCGTAATCCTCCTTTGACTTCACTCCATTTCTCACAATTATAACTTCAAACACTGGAAAATCTAAATTTTGATAACTATGAACATTGAACTCTTTTAGACTTTCTATCTTCAAATTTGGAGCCCTCAGGTCTGGTTTATCGATACCATACTTTGTCATAGCTTCTTTATATGTCATTCTATAAACGTCAGATCCTGATTCGATATTCTTTAACTTACCAGTATGGTCCAACGTCATTAACTTTCTCCCAGATAGAGGACCAAATTTAGACCAAGTTTCGGCTATTAAATTTTGAATAACTCTCATTACGTCTTCACCATTAGCGAATCCAATTTCCAGATCTAATTGAGTGAATTCAGGTTGTCTATCCTTTCTCATGTCTTCATCTCTGAAACATTTCGCGAATTGGAAATATTTTGGGATACCACCGGCAATCAACATTTGTTTATATTGTTGAGGACTTTGAGTAAGAGCATAAAATTTACCAGACCTGGTGGGTACCAAAAATTCTCTAGCACCTTCAGGAGTAGGTTTAAATAATACCGGGGTTTCAATTTCAACGAACTGTTCTTGATCTAGTAAGCCTCTCAAAAGCTTCGATACCTCATTTTTCTGTTTCAGCATTAGTTGTTGACTAGGTAATCGCAGTTGTAAAACTCTATACTCTGGGGGATAAACCCCTGCTAACTTCTGATCCTTTAACTGAGCAGGTATCTCATTAGATGCATTAAGAATATTGATATTTTGTAATTTAATTTCGTACTCGTTCACGTTAGCACTATTATTTTCATTTGCTTGTCTTTTGATGGATAATTTCCCGGTGATTTGTAATACATCTTCAACATTACGATTCTTTAGTAGGGATTCACAATCCACTAGTTGGATGGTATCACCATGGGAATCACGTAATGTGCCAAATATCAGATTCTTACCAATTTTCTTCGGTTTCTTATCTAACCAACCATTTAATTTGATCTCCGCATTCTCAAACGACACGGGGTCCTTAATGATTTGATTGATGGTTTGTGTAGTTTTATCAAATAGAAATTTATCTTTAGTCAATTCTTTCTTCGGTAAAGTGACTTCATTGATAGAATTTAATAATTTAGCACATGTATAGAAGTTTCTCGTCCTAGTCAGTGCCTTAATTGATGATAACATCTTGTAGGTAGAAAGGGTATGTAGCTCTATGAGCTATTTTTTTGAAGAGGGAATTATAAAACGAATATCCCACGCTAATAATTTAGCTGTCACTTTAATTAATCTGACGCTTAAACCATATCGTGTCTATTTACCAATCCATCCTGGATGTTGTGAACAATCAGGGTTCTGTCTTCTGGTAAAACAAGAATATTTCGTTACGTAGGTGAAAATTTAGTTAGGAGCATTAGCCGGGGCTAGCCGGAACAACTGAAAAATAAGGGGGGGTTGGACCATCGGCTGATATAAAAAGAGTAAGGAACTTGCTCAAGAATGAATCTAACTTTTCAAGGTTTCAGATTATGAAATAATCGTTTTCTCGAGGCAATTTTTGGTATAAAAGTTAGTCTAGAAGGATATATAGAAGTTGCAAATATTATTTATTGTAAATTAACAAGGTCATAAAGCGAATAATACTTTAAGAGTTAGTTTTTAATTATAGATCTCATCGCAAAAAAAAACAATAAGTACAAGATGAGTTGTCCAGTAGGTATCGATTTCGGTAATATGCATTCTGTTGTGGCAGTTGCAAGAAATAATGGTGTGGATATTTTGTTGAATGATGTATCTAACCGTAGTACTCCATCCATTGTCGGTTTTGGCCCAAACCAAAGATATATTGGTGAAGATGGTAAGACGAAACAGACATCCAATGTTACTAATACCGTCGATAATTTACAAACCCTGTTAGGATTAAGATTTGGTACTACCGATTATGATCGTGAAAAAATGTATATGAATGAAGCGTTGATAGAATGTCCTAAGGATTATGTTGGTGTTGAAGTGAATTACGGTGAAGGTTTACAACAATTTTCATCCACTCAAGTAGTTGCTATGTACCTTAACCATTTGAAAACCATCATTAAGAGTAACATGGAGGCCGAAATTAAGGATGTTTGTATTTCAATTCCAGTTTGGTATACAGAAGAAAGAAGGATAGCCTTATTAGATGCGTGTCGAATTGTAGGTCTTGGCAATGTTACGTTGGTGGATTGTTTAACTGCTGCTGCTGCGTTTTATGGTTTAATTAAACCTGATTTACCTGAAACTAAACAGAAGGCAAGAATTATTGGGTTCTTTGACAGTGGTCACACTACTACAAGTTTTTCAATTGTTAGCTTCCATCAAGGTAAAATGAAGGTATTAAGTTCTGATTTTGTTAAGGGATTAGGGGGTAGAGACTTCGATAGGGCAATTACTGAGTACATGGCAGATTTATTTAAGGAAAAATATAAGATTGATATTAGACAAAACAAGAAGGCTTATTTTAGAGTAATGACACAGGCAGAAAAGTTGAAAAAAGTTCTTTCTGTTAACCAAGCTGGTCAAATGAACATCGAATGTCTAATGAACGATATTGATGTCAGTGCAGAATTTACAAGAGAAACATTTGAGGAATTGATTACCCCATTAGTCGTAAAAAAATTGGAACAATGTATCGACTTAACATTCAAAAGAGCTCATGTAGATAAATTAGATGCCATTGAATTATTAGGTGGTAATACTCGTGTCCCATTAGTTAAAAGTTTAATTGAAGAGAAGACTGGTTTGAAATTATCATCTACATTAAATCAGGATGAAGCGGCTGTCAAAGGTGCAACTCTAATTGCAGCCAAATATTCTAGTACAGTAGCGTTAAAACCATTCAAGTTCAGAAATGTTTTAGCTGAGAATATCACATTGTTTTGGGATAAACCTATCCCTGATAGACATGATGCTTTGGAAATATTCTCTAAAGTGGCACATTATCCTGTGACCAAATCTGTTGTTATTGAGGTAACTGAGGACTTTACATTAGCTGCTCATTCAGGTAAAAAACATGCTTCTGAAAAGAAAATCTTGGAAATTAATCATAATTTACTAGGTTTATGGAATATTGGAGGTATTGTTCCAGCAAAACATCACAGTAAGAAATCAAGGAAAATATACGTTGAGTTAATTGTTTCTCTTGACGTATCCAGATTCATTCATATCGATGATGCATATGTTACAGAGAAGGACACACAAAAGTCGGATAGTAAGGATGAAAATCATCATCAAAATTATAAACGTATTGAAAGATTAAATGTTGAAACTTTATCCATATCTCCAAATGAATCTAATATTAAAAGTTGGGCACAATTTGAAAGATCTATGATTAGACAAGATAAATTGATTAAGGAGACAGAAGAAACAAAGAATGAGTTAGAGTCATCTATTTACTCCTTGCGTTCTAAGATTGAAGGTGTTTATGCCAACGTTGTTAAGGATGAAGAAAGACAATATATTATGAAATTTTTAGATGATACAGAAAATTGGTTATATGATGAAGGTGAAGATACTACAATCGACGAATACATTGACAAATATGATAAAATTAAAGATATTAATAAGGAATTAAGTTCTAGACAATGAATATTATCAATATATAAGATTTACAAAATTTGTATTTACAATAAATTGCATATTGTTCTTTATGAATGAGGGTATGTGTAACCTTTTATCTGTTTGAATATTAAAATATGACGTTATTTATACGTTCTAGTAAATGTATTGTTTTACGGTGTGTTTCCATTTGCATAAGCTTCTTCTTGTTTCTTTAATTGTTCCAGTAGGGGATTAGCTCTTCTACGTTCTATCTTTTTCTGTTTTGCAATTAATCTTTTCTTTCTTTCAAATTCTGCAAATGCTCTTATGTGTTCTGGTACTCCTTCCCAACCTTCTTCCTCATTTTCTAGGATATTATTTGCTTTACCAATATCTTTGTTATGAGTTTCTTGTTCGTGTCTAGCTTTTGCGTTTATTACACTCTGTGGTAAAGGTGTTTCTCTCTTTGGGAATAACGATCTTACAGCCTCTCTTGATTTCTTCTTTTTTTCCTCTTGTAATTTATCAAGTTTAATTTTTTTATCCTTTAATGAATCAGGTACATTTTTCATTTGTAATGCAGTTAAAGGAGGATCCCAATCTTTTGGCCAAATATCATTAGTCATTGCAATATCTTCAGCAGCTAATCTTCTCTGTTTTCTCCAATATCTTAAATCATCATTATAGATTTCCCAAACACAATTTACACAACCTGACATACAACAATTATCTGGTTCTTCAGGTTTCATTGGGACATCTATACCTGCAATTTTTCTACTGTTACCAACAATGATTCTACTTGTTGATTTTGGTGGTTCACCTTTTAAACGACCACCGAATATTGAAGTCATTCTACTTTCTTCTGATTCACTTATACCTTTTGAATTTCCTTCGAATAACATTTGTTGTTTTGAAGAATCATGAATGAATCTATATTTAAGCGATGTCCTTAATGGTTGATTCAACTGCCTTATTATGGGGCTATATATCCTGCGAACAAACATCACTGGTTAATAGTATTAAAATATATTTTATTAGTTTTCCATAAATAATTTCGTTTAGTTAAGTTTGATGATAAAAGATACGAGATAAAATGAGGGTGTTTTTATATATCTTAGTCTATATATATATATATATATATATCAGAGGATGTAGTGTATTTTTTTACTTTTTCGGCTTTATCATTTGTCGGTCGAAACTGTGTATATACGAATCGTTAAATCCGTGGAAATATCAAATATAAGATTTAATACCGTATGGACAACCAAATCTTATTTATTTGAACACTTATCAATAATATAATTAATTTCATCAATTTCTCTTTTCATCTTCTTTTCACTATATTGTAAATTTTTATATTTCAATTGTATTTCATTACAAGCTTTAAGACAAGCTGAATAATCACGAAGATAATACCAACGATGTAAAAAACTCATTAAAATTAATCTATTATGTTTAATCTCTAAATCTAAATCATTTAAATTTTCATTAAATTTATCCCAAGTTGACATCCATCCAATATTTGTCCTTACTGGACCTTTCTCAATTTCATAAAAATGTTTCAATTCCGCATCATATTGTTCTTGAGTTTGTCCCTTCCTTATACGTTGTTTCCCAGTAAATTTCTTCACTATTACTTCACCTGTATTTGCATTAACTGTAATTGGTTTCGTTATTGATTGATTAGGTATACCATTCTTACCCTTTGTCGTAGGTTGTTGATCATCAGAGATGTGTAATTCTTTCAAACTGGGTATATCCTCAGACATAAGAGATAGTGTGTGTGTGTGTATGATCGGGTTACTGATATTGAGATCTATTACTAATCACAGCTTCCCTCGGTATAGTTGTTCCAGATATAGATGTTCCTGTTGCGATGAGCCATTGACACTACCACACCCATAATAATAATGTCATCCATCATACATTGTCCATTTGTTAACAGTTGAAAATTTTATTTTTGTTTTTCAGCGGTGATCGAATGACAACGCGAGGACAACGCGCGTCTGCACCGTAGAAAAAAACAGGAAATTTTTGTCACTGTGATAGATAACGCATAGTGGTAATTAATAGTGGACAGATTGCGCAGTGTTCCACTGTGTGTTCCACTGTGTGAAATTTTGATTTGTCTGTGAAGCGAAAGTGGAAAGTTGGATGAATTCAATAAACAGGAAAATAAGAAACGTATATTGAATTAAAATGATTGATTGTGATTATAGTATCGTAAAGAATATATATTAGTTATACACTACACTCATATACGTTACGTGATATACTTTGTGTTACTTGCTGAGCTTTGAGATTGGTTTTATCACTGCACATACGTTATTGATACCGAGTTTTATTACAACGATTACTCCTATATTTAGTTTCTATTGTTAGTAAAACTATAGAATACAATTCATATCATATCAATACACAACACTTTTTTTATTCCCTTTCTATTGCATTACAAATACACATAATGGGTAACTATTTCAGTTCTATGTTCGATAGATTATGGGGTGCTAATAAAGAATTACGTATCTTAATATTAGGTTTAGATGGTGCAGGTAAGACAACAATTTTATATAGATTACAAATTGGTGAAGTTGTTACAACAAAACCAACTATTGGTTTCAATGTAGAGACATTAAGTTATAAGAATTTAAAATTAAATGTTTGGGATTTAGGTGGTCAAACTTCAATTAGACCATATTGGCGTTGTTATTATGCAGATACTGCAGCTGTAATATTTGTTGTTGATTCAACTGATAAAGATCGTATGAATACCGCATCACAAGAATTACATTTAATGTTACAAGAAGAAGAATTACAAGATGCGGCATTATTAGTATTTGCTAATAAACAAGATCAACCAGGTGCATTAAGTGCTTCGGAAGTATCAAAGGAATTAAATCTTGTTGAATTGAAAGATAGAAGTTGGTCAATTGTTGCTTCAAGCGCTATAAAAGGTGAAGGTATTACAGAAGGTTTAGATTGGTTAATCGATGTAATTAAGGATGAACAATTATAAAAAGATAATCATTGATATTTTAGTAATATACGAATAATGCATTTAGATAAAATAATATAAAAAAACACACTAATATAAATATTTATATTTTTTTATGTATAATATAATAAGATAAAATATAGTATCAATGTCTGTTTCAATAAGTAGGTTCAACGTTGTTATGTGATATTTTGTTTATATTGCTTTGGCCAATACATTACCGCAGAAAAAATAAGGACAATAAAGATTATTTTATAAAAAATGATAAACGTTTATATATATAGTCATCGCCAGAACTTAAAAAGACTATTCTGGGAAAGGTTATAAAGATATATGTCTGTGTATAATGATATTATTAATGTACAAATATGTTTAGACCATTTTCACTACGTTCATGTTCACATAAATTTATAATAAAATCATCACCATTACGATACAGTAGACTATATTCTTCACATTTTTTAAAACAATCATTCAATAAATCAAAATATACTAAAACAAGAAATGTTACATTAATAACACTTGGAACAGTAACTATATGCTCTTCCTTATATGCATGGGAAAATACAACCTCGTCAATAATTTCAAATGATAAAATAATCACTAAAAACGCTAATAATTTAAATGCAGATCCTACTGCAGATACTTATGAAATGGGTCTTTTCCTTAAATCACAACAAGAGAAACAAGACCAAGAACAAGAAGAAAGAGAACAGGCATTACAAAATTCAAGAAATGCAATTCATAGACTGATACTTCAAGTAGGTTATATAATATACGACGATGTTTGGGTACCTATGACTATAACCGTACGATTCCTGGAAATCACAATATGTTTACTACCAATAATAATCACTAGCCCCATCTATTTGTTGTTATCAAGTCATATATCCGATCAAACATGGTGGTTCAAAATGATTAAAATCGTATTGAGTTCACTGGGTCCAAGTTTCATTAAATTAGGACAATGGGCAGCATCAAGAACTGATTTATTCCCAATGGAATTTTGTGAAATTTTAGGTACGTTACATAGTAAAGGTAAACCACATTCATTTAAATACACTCAAAATGAATTATGTAAATTATTTGATGTGGAGTCATTAGATGATGTATTTGAAGTGATTAATGAAAAACCTGTAGGTGTCGGGGCTATTGCACAAGTTTACATTGTTAAATTCAATGATTCATATATTAAATATACGAATGGTAAACACTGGTTTGCATTGAAGATATTACATCCGCAGGTGATTGATACGATTGCTAAGGATTTGAAAATTATGAAATTAGGTGCATCCTTAATTAATTCGATACCCACAATGGAATGGCTTTCTTTACCTGATGAAGTTAATCAATTTTCAATCCTGATGAATTTACAATTAGATTTAAGGATAGAATCATTGAATTTGAAGAAGTTTAGAGAAAATTTTAAGAATAATCCAAGAGTAACATTCCCTGAACCATTATTACAGTTTTCCAACCGTAATATTTTATTTGAGGAAAATATTATTGGGTTATCAATGGAAACATTCTTGGAAGCTAAGGATAGCATAGATAATGTATCATTGTGCAAAAAGGTTAGTGATCCATTCGTTGATGCATTCTTAAAGATGTTAATATTAGATGATTTCGTTCATTCGGATTTACATCCAGGTAATATAATGATCAAATTTTTAAAACGTAATCAGTTTCAATCTAACAAGCAAATAACTGATGAAGATAATAATATGATCATCACAAATTTGAAGGAAACTTACATTCAGGATAAAGATCGATTTATTAAATTTTTGAAAGATACATTAATTAATTATACACCACAGATATGTTTTATTGATGTCGGATTAGTGACAGAGCTTAATGACTTGGACAGGGTCAATTTCATTGATTTGTTTAAGGCGTTAGTAAAATTCGATGGTTATAAAGCAGGTGAATTAATGATTGAAAGATCAAGAACACCAGAGACAGCTATTGACAATGAACAATTTGCTAAGAAAGTTGAAAAATTAGTATCTACAATAAAGAATCAAACTTTTACATTAGGGACTGTCTCAGTTGGTGCATTATTAGATCAAATGTTATCTATGGTACGTGTTCATCATGTCCGTATGGAAGCTGATTTTGTTTCAGTAGTTGTTGCAATTTTACTTTTAGAAGGTGTTGGTAGACAATTGGATCCAAACTTGGATCTATTTGATAGTTCTGTTCCGATATTGAGAGAATATGCAATAACTAGAGAAAATACAAGTTTGTTAAAGGGTACAAATACACTTGCAATGGTTGCATTATGGTTAGGTCTAGAACTAAGACAATGGATGAATTTATCTGTACAACAGATAGATTTTTTGATTAAAACAGATCAGTTATGTCCAAACTACTAGAGAAATGCATCGCATCATGATATTATTATTATTATTATTATTTTATTTTTTTATATTTTTTATTATGTAACTTTTTTTATTATATATTCATATTATTTACTAGAAATTTAATTTTATTTTAACTAGAATTATTGCTATAGTAAGGTTTCACCTAATGCGCATCTTGCAATTGCACAACCTGCAGAGATTGTATCAGTTACGTGAATGTCATCGACCGCAAGGTTTGGATTACATTCGACGATATCTAGACCGACTAGGTTACCAATCTCTGCTAATCTTTCAACCAAGAATAAACCTTCTCTTAAAGTTAAACCACCTCTTACAGGTGTACCTGTAGCTGGAACGAACAATGGATCGACTGCATCGACATCGTATGAGCACATGACAGGATCCTCTAGAGCGCCTTCTGGGTTAATTGCTTCTAAAGCCATTTCAATAACTTTGTTAATACCATATTTGTCGACATGATACATAGAGAAAGCGGCAATACCTAAATCCTTAATAATTTTCTTTTCAGCTGGATCAACATCTCTTAGACCGATGTAAGCGATCTTGTTTGGTTTTAAATTACCAGGACACCATTTTAATGCATCAGGTGTGTCTTCAGGCCCGTTTAAACCCATTAAGAAAGAAACTGGGCAACCATGTAAATTACCAGAATCTGTACTTTCTAAAGTATTGATATCAGCATGTGCATCAATCCATAACAAACCGGCATCTGGATATTTTTCAAGAACAGCTGAGACGGTACCAATCGCAATTGAATGGTCACCACCGACCGTTAAAGGAAATTTCCCTTCATCGATTGTCTCCTTAACACAATCGAATATTTTCTTACTTACTTCGCCTACTAAATTAGGTCTCTTTGCATTTTTGTAAAAATCTGTACCTGTATGTAATTTCCCCATAACTTCCATTTCATCAAATGGCATCTTAATATCAGTTTCCCAACCTAATTCAACCAAATCATTTTGTAAACCATGTTTTAAAAAATATTTAGGACCTTTCTCTACACCACCTTTACCTTGTCCACCACAAAATGGTGCACATACAATAGATAATTTCTTATCTTGATAATATTTAAATTTTGGATCTTCAGTCATTTTTATAATTATGTCTTAATTAGTTTTCTAAAGTTGAGAGAAAGAAAGAAATTTACTTTCCAATAATCTCGAATCCATACCGAAAATAATGCCTCCTTTATATATATTTTCTAGCCGCTGTCCATTGCACTTAACAGTGTCTCATCGATCTGTGTAGTTTTTTCTGTTGTTATTTACATTTATTTATCATTGTTCCTTCCCTTCCCCTCTTTTTACCGAACTGTCTCAATCTTGATAAGATAACAATAGAGGGGGACGGAAGGACAGAAAACGAACGGGAGTTCATCGCGTTAATGGCAGCAGATCCCGATTATCAATCTTAAATTTTACTACCGCGTTAAGTGAAACTGTCGGCGCCGTACTTCCGTTGCCGAGATTACCGAAGTTGGCACATTTGCAAGAAGGTGTCACAAATTACTGTCACTTAGAGGCATGGAACTATATATCAGGAGACAAGACCTACAGGCCATAATCAATGAGACTTTGAATGCATCAGATGGGTACAGTAAATGCCAAAGAATATTATACTGTGTTTTGATGGAACAAAAGAAAATTTTGGTCCACAGCCTTATACTAACGTACTGAAGATCTATAGATTATTGGATACAACGAATCAAATATGTTATTATCAACCGGGGATAGGTACAGCAGCGACGTTCGATTCCATGGATGATTTACAGAGATATTTTACATTTTCTGGGGTTAAAAATACATTGGATGCAATGTTTGCATTCTGTTTGGATGATCATATTACTTCTGCGTACTTGTATTTGATGCATCATTATAAACCTGGTGATAAAATATATATGTTTGGTTTCTCTAGAGGTGCTTTCATCGGTAGAGTGCTTGCTGGTATGATTGAAAGAGTTGGATTATTAAATGAAGGTCTGGACGATATGGTTGGAATGGCTTGGAAAATTTATGAATCCTGGGAATATGCAGAACAACCTAGTTCAAGTAGTTATACAACTACATTAATTCAAGAATTTAAAATGATATTTAGTAGGGATTATCATATCAATATTCATTTTCAAGGATTTTTCGATAGTGTTAACTCAGTAGGGTTTTTTAGAGAAAGGTTGTTTCCATGTACTCAAAGAAGTAATATTGTGAAACATGTAAGACATGCTCTTTCGATTGATGAAAGAAGAGGTAAATTTAAACAAGTTTGTTTTACACCAAATCCATATAGACCTGAAATTTTCTCATTACGTAATAAGACAATTGTAAGAAAGGATAGTGATTTGTTATATAGTGTATATTCCACTACCGCAACCGCTACAACGACACCAAGTTCAACAAATTTAAGAGATTCTTTTGTCAGTGGAACAAATGTAATCTTTTCTGTTCATAATCCAATCATTGATATTACGTTGCATAAATATGTTGGGTTATCACAATCAACTAGTTCATATCAGGATACATATTACACTGGTGACTCTACATTACAAGAAAAATCAGATTCTTTCATTAAACGAGTAGATTCTTTTCTGGTGAAAGTCAACCCACAGGCAAACAGTTATACTTTTATTAATCGAGATAATATTGAAGGTCGATTTAAAGTTAATAAAAGAATATCATATTCTGATTCATTGGATGGTACAGTCATTTCTACATTCTCAGATCATACGTTAACTCCCGATTTACAAGAAAAATGGTTCCCTGGAGATCATTGTGATATTGGTGGAGGTTGGATCTCAGATTGTAAAAGTCATAATTTCTTATCAAATGTCGCATTAAGATGGATGTTAGCTGAAGCTATTAAAAATGGAGTTAAATTTAAACCTGGTGTCATAGGTAGATTTTCTTCGAAATATACATCTTTTGGATCGATAAATTGTTCAACGCATGACTACTTAAATGTTAAATCATGTAAATATTGTAAGAATGGTGAAAACCATCACATGACACAGTCACAATTATTGCTTGATGATGATTTGCAGGTCAATACTAATTTTACTCAAATATACCCTGAAGAAGCTAATGATAATATCTCTATAAATAGTAATGAATCAATTAAGAGTGTTCATGATTTAGTAACAACAAATTGTACACATATTCGAAATTTACTTAACATTTTCTGGTGGTTAGTTGAATTGTTACCAATTGGGTTAAAATTAGAATCTGAAGATGGTAAATGGAGAAATATTTATATTCCAAATCTAGGTAGAGGTCGTTGTATACCAATGTATGCAGATATGCATTGGTCAGTCTATTGGAGATTAAAATTTCGTAATGATTATAGACCAAATAATTTACCTAGTTATGTCTATGATATCATGAATAAAGATATATTAAGAGTACAAAATATTACAAAATTACAATTTCAATTAGGGGAAGATACAGTTGAAGATTCACATGATGTACAAACAAAAGATAAAGATATTGAACAGTTCAAATTAATGAGTAATTTGATTTATAGACAAGCAATTCGAGAAATTTCAAATTGGGAAAAGGATAATTGGTTAACAATACCTGATGATCTAGAGGTATTATTAGATAATGACCCTGATCTGTAATGGTATAGAATATTATAACAGAAAATGGATTCGAATAAATAAATATGAGATAAATATACAGTTGTATGTAAATAATTTTTTATATAAGAATAAGTAATAAATAAATATAATAAAATAAGTAACTTTTTATAACAGCAACTTATAATTTATACTTGCATAATAATGATAAAAAGAAATGGAGTGAGATTGAGTACGACATGTAATGGAATATA
>JAXQGP010000432.1:0-20361 GCA_037040125.1 Kazachstania sp. M6911
AGAGTGTTATATATTGATATTGATTTACATCACGGTGATGGTGTCCAAGAGGCATTTTATACAACGGATAGAGTATTTACCGTGTCATTCCATAAATATAATGGTGAATTTTTCCCAGCTACAGGTGACATAGGAGAAATTGGTTGTTCGAAAGGTAAACATTTTGCGATGAATGTTCCATTAGATGATGGTATAGATGATGAATCATACATTACTTTGTTTAAATCTATCATCGATCCATTAATTACTACATATAAACCTACTGTTATTATACAACAATGTGGTGCAGATTCTCTGGGACATGACAGACTAGGTTGTTTCAATTTGAATATTAAAGCTCATGGTGAGTGTGTTAATTTCGTTAAATCATTTGGTATCCCTATGCTGGTTGTAGGTGGAGGTGGTTATACGCCAAGAAATGTATCTAGATTATGGGCTCATGAAACCGGTCTATTAAATAATGTCTTATTACCAAAAGAATTACCAGATGGCTTACCTTTTAGAGATTCTTTTGGTCCAGATTATACTTTATACCCTGTATTGGATGATTTGTTTGAAAACAAAAACTCAAAGAAATATTTAGAAGATACAAGGATACGTTGTCTTGAAAATATAAGATATCTACAAGGTGCTCCAAGTGTTAGAATGGATGCCGAACTGATACCGAATCAAGATATTTCTGGTCTGACACAGGATGAGGAAGATGAGATTAACGAACTTAATGAAGATAATGACCTACGGAGATTGAACCAAATCGAAAAAGAAAATGCACAGATCAAGGAGTTTGTGTGATCAGAATTGGGTATCTTCTATTCTTTTGGGCGCATTTCTCTTTTTTGAAACATCATTTGATTTAGAGGTTTCATATTGGGCGGGTTACATTTATGTAACTACATATTTATAAAGGACATCATGTAATATTATATAACAAAATCGGAATAAATGATTATATCTTTACGAACAAACCGGTTGCTCGAGATACTTTTCTGTAGTGCGAGTTTTATAAATCTAATATCTTAACGTAGTCGTTTTAATTCCCCCATATTTTTACTTTGACTATTTTGATTTATTACAAATATAATTTATTTATGTTACATTATTATATAAAAGTATTTTCTTTATTAGACGGATCTCTTCCGATAATGAAACTGCTTAGGCATCGTTACTTAATTCAACACCCCCGACAGACCATATTTCCTTTTCATCTTCAAATCTATCACTGAACATGGTTTCAGCATCACCACCTGCAGCGATTCTTTCTCTTTCAACGTTAGCTAATCTCTTACCAACTCTCTTAGTGTAATCCCCAATTGATCTCATTTGGACAGTAGTACCGACAAGGTTTTCAACACTTGTTGTGTTAGCTGAGAAGTTATCGAACCATTTGGTAAAGCTATCCATTTCGACTTCATCAATTAAGTTAAAGATAGCAAGGTAAGCCTTTTCAGCAGCTAATTTAATTGGAATGATTGGATCACGCAAACATGAGAATACTGAAATAGCTAATGTATCAATAAATGGTTGGATACATTCAGACATTTTAAATCTTGCTAATGTACGGATAACAACTAAGGATAATCTTCTTGCATCAGTTGAGTTTGAAACTGGTTGTAAGGTACATCTACTTAAACATTCGATTAATTGCTTGATATTTTCTTCACCGATATGAAGTGGCTCAGATAATTCCTTTTTAGAGAATGGTGATTTAGTTTCGCCTTCTAATAAAAGCATCTTACCAGCAGCAATAATACCGTTCTCTGTAAAGTAGATATCAGTAGATTCAATAGCACCTACAATATATGGAACAAATCTATCGATTAATTCAGCATTAATGATGTGACCTGGGGCATCCTTTAAGAATGAATTAACTGTTAAAATGGCAAACTTACCAGAGTCACCTGATAATTCAACGTTTAGAACCTTTTCAGTTAAAATATTCTTTGCTTCTTCTTCGGTTAAAATGTCAGATAGAGAACCGATTAATTTTGCGTACGCAACAGCAAGTTTATCGTTGCTAACAAGCATTTCTTCTTCAACTAAGTTGACAATATTTTTCTTAGAATTTTCATTTAGTTTAGAACCAGCCTTTGAAACAACTTCAAGTAAAGCCTTTAGCATAGCAGTCTTTACACCTTCATCAGTGGCTTGTTTAGCCCCACCTACCAATTCAATAATTAATGGATCAACACGAGGTTGGTATTCGATTAATGTACCTAAAGCCTTAGCAGCACGTAAACGTAATGTTTCATTAGAAGCATCAGATAAAGACTTAACAAAAGTTCTTTGCAATTGTGGAATGAAAGGTCTTAAAAATTGTGGAATCTTAACGAATAAGATATTTAATGCAAATAGAATGGCAGCCTTGATGTCACTACTAAATCTTTCACCAACAACACGGATCAATGGACCAGTTATAACACTAACAAATGGTTTCAAGTTAGCTGCAGGAGTTTTTGATACAATATCAGCAATAGCTAAAGCAGAAGCCTCACGTTCATCGTTGGAACCGTACATTAAACCATGTAAGAAAATTGGTAAGATACAGTTTGGACCTCTTGGAAGGGCAAATGCGCCAAGGTCTTCTCCTTGCTTACCGACCATTTGTAGACTTTGTTTAGCAGGTTTTACTAATCTTTCTAGCATAGATTTATCTTGCTTCTTAATCAATGTGGTTAAAGCCTCGAAATTACCCTTAACAACTCTTGGATCCTTATCATCAAGTGACAGAATAGCGTTGGAAACAAAATCTGGAATGTATAGGTCAAAGTCAAGGTTTGTCTTCTCAAAGAAATTTGGTAGACGTTCTAAAATGATTAGACGTTTCTTGTGATCGTCATGTTTCAATAGCGCCATAATTTGTTGTAATAATGGATGGCAACCTTCTTCGTCAGTAACAGAAAGAAAAACCTTGTCTAAGGAGCTTTCTAGTGCAGTCTTGTCGTCATCTTGAGTAACATTGATTAGAGAGTCAACTAGTGCATTAATAATTGTTGATAAACGCTTGTATAATGATGGGCCTGCAACTTCTGCCAAAGATCCAAGGGCTGAAGCTCTGAAAGAATCGATTGGTGGAGCAAGAAGTGTTGGAATCAAAATTGGGAAAATAACTTCGGATTTGGTTGACATGATGTCTTGTAGACCTAACAAAGCATTTTGGGATGATTCTTCAGATTCAAGCATGTGTAACATGTGTGGTAGAATTTCGTCAATTGCAACATTACCAACAATATCTTGGTAAGAATCGAAAGCACCTGCAGCAGCTTGTCTAACAGATACGTCACCGTCAATTAAAGTTTCACGTAAGATCTTTACGATAATTTCTTGGAATTCATCTAATGTTTCAGCAGATGATGATTCGATTAACTCGTTTAAGGCGATACAAACACCTTGTCTAGATTCAGTACTAGCAGATTCTTGAACAGATTGGTATAATGTTGGAAGAAGTTGTGAAAGGGCATTACCACCAACACGACGGACAAGATCACCTAATGTTTGGGCAGCAATATTTCTTAAACTTGCAGAAGTTGATGCCAAACTACCAACAATCATACCAGTTAAGGTTGGTAAGATTTCCTTCACAGCACGAGGTGTATTTGGAACCAATGCTTTCCAGATATCGACGGTTGAAGCACGAACAATACCAGAAGTATCATTTCTACAAACAAATAATGAAGCCAATACTCTGTCACGTCTATCTTGACCAAGAACTTCGACCAGTTTGTTAGCATATTCACCACTATGCTCACCTTCTTCCTCAGAGAATTCATTTCTAGATGAAATACCAGTAACTTGGAATAATAATTCACCGGATAATTGTACAGATGATAATCTAATACGTTCATTGGCGTTAAACATACCCTTTTCTAACTCTGGTAATAACAAATCGATAGCCTTGGAGGCGTACTTCTTAACAATTAATTTACCAGCCTTTAGGGCAGTGTCATGGATATCTTCATCGGTATCAGCAAGACCACCTAAAATTGGTTGAATAATTTGGTTAATGTATGGAGCAAATTGAGCACCGTAACAGATTGGAATAAACAATAATAAAGGCATGTAACCTTCTCTGACATAAGCACGGTAACTAGAAACACCCGCCAAAATGGTTGGTAATAATTCGTCCAGTTTAGATAAACCTAAACCACTCATAACTTCAGCTAAAGCTTGAGCAGAACCCAAACGGTCACCTGATCTAGTTTCATCACTTAATGTATCAATTAATCTTGGGATTAAATCTGGGAATTGTTCTTCACCTAATCTTTCAACTAAAGCACCTAGTGCACGGGCAGCGGTGGCTCTTGTATTTGGCACAGGATCAACCATAGCAACCTCGACTTCGTCTACTAATTGTTGTAAGTATGGGATCAAATCTTTGATATCAACCAAAATAGCCATGTTACCAACAATCTTACATGCTTTTCTCTTTGTATTGGCAGATCTTTCATGCATACCACGATGAATAACATGAATAATCAATGCCAAAGAAGGACCATCGATATAATGGACGAACTGGGTATTGATTAAAGCATCTAAAGCATCTTCAGTGTGTTTTGTAGGATCACCGATAGCATTAATTAATGTAGGAACCAACTTTTGAATTTCTGGATTTCTGATAACTTCACCGAAACGGTTTAATGATTCATCTGCGGCTTTACGAACCTCCTTATGGGAATCATTTAATACACCGACAATTTCAGGGACGATAGTAGACAATGATGCAGATAATTGCGCTGGATCAAGATAAGCCATATTACCTAATAATTCAACAGAACCTCTCTTTGTTCTCCATGATATTTCATCCAAATTGGAAACAGCAACTGGAATCAGTTTAGTAACACCGAAACTAGTAGTATAAGCCATGATAGCTTTGGTAGCTTCAGCGGTAGCATTACGAACTTCTGGTACAGCATCACCCAAATTTTTTAGAATATTTGGAAGGACTTCGATAACATAAGGTTCGAAGAACTTCTTTAGAGACTTGGATAAGTATTCAAAAGCATACGCAACAGATTCACGACGGACTGCTAGCTTTTTGTCCTCAGAGGCTTCAATCAGGTTACGAATAATATCAAATTCAGATAGCGCTTGAATACCATAACCTTTGACAAGACCAGCAATACCCCAGGCAGAACCCTTACGAATGGCTACTGGAAGGGATGGATCTAATAGACGATTCATTAAGTCGGTAATATAACCACCGACCTTTTCTCTGAATTGGAAAACTAATGGGCCAATACATTCTGAAATAGCTTGTTGAACATCAGCAGATGGTGTGTCAAGAGAAGATAGTAATCTATGAATAATGGTTTCTATTCTGGCATCATGGGCTTCCAAATGTCTAGCAAGTGTACCGTACAAAATAATAACGTTTTCTTTAACAGTGGTTTCAATATTTGATGTTAACGCATTTTCGAAAATTGGAATTAATTCTTCGGATTTCTTAGCACCATGTAGCGTAATAATTTCGATACCAGCTTCTTTCATTTCTTGACGGACAATTAATTCCCTATCCCCTAATGGACCATCCTCGATCAAAAATTTAACAAGATCGACCACGTAAGTGTCATCTTCTGGAATACCACTAGATAATTCCTTTAAGGCAATAGCGGCGGTACTTCTATCTTGCCATGGATCTTTACGTTCTGAGGCTGAAACTGCAACTAAACCGAACTCATCCATGATTGCTTCTAATGGTGCAGCTTTCTCCTTGTAGAATGTGGTCAGCATATCTAAACTTTCTCTTAAAGAGTCTTGATTTTCCTTTTCCAAATATAATGATGCAGCAGCGTATGCACGGGCTGTGAATAAACGTAGACCACTATCATCTTGGTTAAATAGCGCAATTAACGATCTTAATAAGTCAGTATCGATAATGAACTTACTGAATTCCCAGATGAAATCTGCAACTTCACGGTTGTTTGCTTCGGAATCAAATCTACAGATAAATACTTCGGCTGAATTTTTCATATTAGCTTCTAATTCGAATTGGTCGTCGATAATTTCCAGAATAGTTGATCTAACGAATGGATTTGGAGATAAAAGGTTATTTAACAAAATTTCTAAATCAGCATCAGTTGGAGCAACAGATATACTTTGACATAAAACATTCAGACAGTCTTTAGCAATCTTTGCCTTTGAAGCTAAACCTAATAACGACATTAAGACATTCATAATTGGTGCTCTTGGAATTGAAGGATCCTCGAAAACTTCAGCATGAACAGATATAATTTCCATGGCTAACATCAGATGTTCTTCTTCTTTATCTTCTTCAACAAATTCAGTTCTAGCAACTGGCTTATCTGCATTCTTTAATGCAACACGTTTACCTTCCTCTAAGACATTAATTAACAGAGGTAGTAGGTAGGCCAAACTGACGGCATCTAAGGCAGCTTGGTTAGCAACAAATTTAATTCTGAACAAAACTTTAGATAGAAGTTCATCTAATGGTTCAGCTAATAGATTTTCTGGTATGTTTAAAACTTTGTAGATACGAAGAATAGCGACACCGATATATAATTTAACGCCACCTAGTCTTTCAGAAATGTTTTCAGATAAAGTTAAGAAGACATCTAGAGCCTTTTGTCCTAGAAGCCTACTGCAGTTCTTTTCACGGATTAATGAAAGTAGAGCTGATACAGAGGTTGGGAACCAAATACCAGAGCCATTGTCGACAATTTTTGCCTGATTACTTAGGAAACCAATAACAGTGATACCATTAGTCAAGCGGCGAATAGTATTATCTATCTCAGATCTAATTAAGGATTCCTTAGCTAGTTGTTCATCAACTAGTACCTTTTCTTCCTTAGTATATTTTTTCACAGTTTTTTTACTTTGTTCTTTTCTAACTTTTTGTTCCCATTTCAAAGTTTCGTAATCTTTAGTATTCTTGTTGGATAATTGCTTGGCGTTTTTCTTTTCTAATACGTCGATAACCATGGTACCTTCTTCACCACTCCAGATTGTGAAATCTTCGTCTTTATATTTAGATAATTGGTCTGATACTAAACACTTTTGGAAGAAGTCTGTAACAAATGGTACAGCAACATCAGGATTGATGAAACAGGTGTATGCAATACTTTTCAATATACAGTCTCTTAAGTTACTGTCGTAGATATCCTTATCATTTATTGAAACATTTAGAATATCCATAATTGTTGGCATCTTACTCTTTATTATAGCAGATGGATCCATTTCGGCATGAAGAGCTAAGCCTGCCCAGCCGTTTTTCAGATGGAAGTGTTCGTATTCAGCAATAAATAATTCAGCGATAATAACTTTCTCTAAAGCTGCCTTATCGTCGATAGTTTGAGAAACTGCAGAAAATAGTGGTGTACAGAATTTATAGGAAATTGAATCTTCTTCGTTATCTCTGTTCGTTATGATTCTATATTTCAAAGCTTCAACAACACTTAAACCTAACAATTCTGGTTGTAATTTAAATAAAGTTTCTAGTAAAGTGATGGATTTCATACGTAATGCTGGGTTTAAAGTTGTTGATAACGCAACAATAGTCATGGCGTTACCTAGATCCCTCTTATTTTCCAGGTTCCTTATAACTTCTAATGTATTGATCTTAAGTTCTTCAGATGTGGAGTTAAGGATATGTACAATATATTGGAGACATGAAAAAGCAGCGTTATGATCTAAGTTTTGGTTATGGCTTAATGTTTCTTTTAAGAATTCTAGGGTATCCTTTTCATTATTTTCAAGTGTCTTTAATGATGCGTTTTCTGAATTACTTAAAAAGGATGTACACCAAATCTTTCTTAAACTTGGTTTTTTGTTTGAAAGGCCTGCTTTTATTGTCTTATCAAAATCATCAGTCGAATTTTCAAGGTATGTGTAGTTTAAAAAGAATGCAGATAACATTTCAATCAAAGCAGCTTCATTTGTTTCCTTAGAGATATATTGGTTTAAACCTTTGGAAATGATTAATGAGACTTCTTGAGAGAAAACTGGACAACATTTTAAAATGTTAGATGCAATGATTTTATAATCCGCGTTTAAATTAGTTTTTATGTTCTTGAAGACTTCATTGACGAATTTTACTAAATCCTCTTCGGCCACAAACTTAGAGTCAAGAGATTTTAATAGAGTTGACATTGAGTTGATAGCTGCATTTTTGGTACCTTCTTTCGAACTTTTCAAAGAGGAGAAAGTTTGTGTCATTAGTTTGGATGTAACAAAGAAATGTAATAGGTTGACTCTTTCAAGGTTAACACTTGCAAAGATTTCGGTGGATGTAGTGAAACCAACTTCTGGGGCTCGTAGGTTAGCCTTTTCGATGTTTGGAACGAAATGGGTATTGAATAGTTCCTCATCGACAAATTCATGAATAAATGGTTTTAATGAAAGTTCCAAACAGAATGGAGATGGTGGAACCTTTGCAAGGATAACTTCCTTACCGATGAATTCACAATATTTCGTAACGTATTTTTCTTTTAATAATTGGAAGAAAGCCGGTTTGAATGATGATAATTGCATGAAACTTTGAGTAATAGCACCCATTAAGACAACAACACCACTGATTGGTAATTTTGCAGTGGCATATTTTTCCAGAATAAAGGAAATCAATTGTTCAGCTTGACTAATCTTGTCATCACTTTGATTGAAGATGATGGCCAAAGTTTTTGTGGTAGCTTGTAAAGTACTACGACGTACTCTGTTTCTGTGTTGATTTCTCTTTGAGTTTATCTTCTTATCAATTTCTTGGTTGTCAAGTGCAAGTTCTACACTGTAAGAGATCAAACAATGAGCTTCAAATAGTTTTTGGTAATTTGCAGTAAATAAATCGTTGTCCTTAGATAATTGAATTAAGAATTCATGAACCCATTCCAATAGATTCAAATAATCGACAATTGCTCTTGATCCTGTAGATTTACTAACTTGTTCTAAGATAAACGCAATATATTTTTCATATAAACGAGGTTCGAGTTCTAAAATGTTATGAAACATTGCCTTAACAAGGGCTTTTGAATTGGAATCGGTATAAGACACATATGTCCTCAATAATGTAGCAGAGATTTGACCTAATTGTGGTGCCTCTAATGTTTCAGTTTTAATTAAGTGTTGTAAGTCCTTTAAGAATTCAATTCTTATGGAGATTTGGGAATTGAAACAGTTTTTCTCCAGTTGAGGAGATAATTCCTCCCAACTAATGTTCGAAGTCATAGTCGTACTTCCTAAACAAAATTAAAGTAGGCTATTCTTTACCTTACTAACTGGTTGTCACTCGTTTTACGTGACAATTGAAACTTTGCAGTAGTTGTTTTATATATTACATACATCTATGTCAAGTGCAACAAAGTGAATCTTGATTGAGAACAAGAAAATATTTCCAGATGCGTTCGTTCGTTTCGACTTTTCCAAACAAAAACACACTGAACAAACCGCACAAGCAGCATTGATGACACTGAAAATTTTTCATCGTTAATAGTGACTCTCAGTTGGATATTTTCGATATAAACATTTTGGCCTTAAATTTATATTTATAAGTCTATATAATATGTAGTTAAATGAATTAATATTATGTTCTTACCATTTTTGAAATGGTACCCAAACATCTGATACTTTTTGATTTTCATCTAAGACGAGATAATGTGGGAATTGACCCATGACGATACAGGCGTGTTGAGGAACAATTGCCATCTTTTGACCAAGTTTTAGAAGGTCTAACGTAGCTGGTTTCTTGTGAACTTCGCCCTCGGTTTCTTCAACGTATTGTTTTACTATACCGTGTTCTTGGGAAATTCTGTCAACATACCAATTAACTTTATAGGATTCATCCTTAAACATATCCTCTATCTCAATACATAACCCACTTCCCTTGAATTTGGAAGTTTCTCTGGTTAATGACATTACACCTGTATCGGTTAACATTTCGTTTCTTTCTTTATAAGATGAAAGAACGGTACCAATTACATAACCGGCACATTCGAAATCATTAATGCAACCTGTGGAACGTTGCTGTAGATCGTATAAACAATAGTTACCACAATGGACTTCTAAAGTACCAACTAATTTATTCTTGATATATTCATTCACTTGTAGATCGTCTCTAACTCTTAAAGAATTTGAAGTTGGTGTAGCACCAACAGATAAGGTCAAATCTCTAACATTGATTTTTGGATTCATTCTACCATATAGCTTAGCTGCTTCGTTGGAGGCTTTGATTTCATCTAATAATAGCTTGTGAGCGTCAAGGATGTTTGTCACATTGTAACTGTGACCTGCATGGGCATAAAACCCATATAGCTCTGCAACTTCGGAGACTTCTGGAGTCATTAATTTCTTTAATAAATCAACGAAATCAGCAGAATCAGTAGCTAAACCAGCTCTATGTGTTCCCATGTCAACTTTAACGAATAAAGACCACTTCTTATCACCAGCAGCTCTTCCAAATTTCACCAAATTGTCTAGATGTTCCACGTTATCAATAAATATTCTTAAATGTTGAACACGACCTGACAAAACATTTAATCGTTCAATCTTACCAGGGACACAAGCAGGTAAACCAAAACAAATATCCTTAACATATTGTTTACCAACTTTGTCTTGGTAATTTAGAAGTTCGGTAGCTTCCCTAATGGTAGATACAACAATTGCATCTCTTGGAGTTTCTACAATACCATGGCCTAATTGTTTCAATGCACCCTTAATAGTCTTATGTGTCTTGATGTGAGCACGGAATTTAATTGGTGAATTTGTTTGTTGTTCTAATTCTTCTACACTTTCCAACATGTGTCTACAGTTCTTTTCGAACTTATTCTTCACAATTACGAAACTAGGTGTTGGTAGTTGCTCAACGGAGTAACCTTGATATGTTGATAAAAGGTCGGTCATTTCTTCCAGATCTTTGAATTTATCATTCTACTTATTTGTCCATGTTAGTAATATGAACGTCAATTGAATAAGTAGTGGTTCCTTTTAAAGACTGGCTAAAGGTTACGTATCTGGATCTTGCTGTGTTAAGCAATCCCTGATTTAATTAGTGCATCATTTCTTGTCTATCTATCTTCCTGCCTGGGCAAACGCGGAGTCCATCTTGTTGACACATATAAATCGGCCGTCCTTAAAATACGGATAATGGAAGAGATCGTATACGATGAGAAATACTATAGTACAATTATTACAAAGAATGATGAAACAGAAGAAGAGGAGATCGGACCAATCATACAAGTCAGAATGTAAAATAACACCATAAAGTGAGGAGAAAGAATAAGTAAATAACGAATGCTGAGAATATAGCGTCCAGAAGAAAAGGAGAAGAAAGTTGGAGGAGAACTGAAAGCAAGAATATAAAAGGGAAAGGAATTTACCAAGAGAAAGACCATCAGAAAATATACCTTCAGTACATTCCTGATATTGATATATAATATATATTTAGATAACAAGAAGACTATATAGAAATATACAACTATATACCTATCTATTATTAACAACTTACAAAAGCTTAACAAAATGTCTGAAAACAATACCAACAATACTCTTCACGAAACCGGCGTTGAAGACACTTCTACGGACAGCGCGAGTTTATGTCAAAACATTTTGTCGTTTTCACAGTTGCCTGTGCGAAGTGATTTACTGTCATTCCTGAGAAACAATGGATAATAGATAACGAACTGTATCTTACATAGATAATTAGTTTGTTAATTAACTAGAATATGAGTTGGAGTAGGTTATTAAAAACCGACTATCTATCCACTATACAGTTGAAAGGCAGAATTAAAATTAATAATAAAATTTCAAAATTTGTCCAATATTATAGAAACATTAAGAAATATTAATTTTGATCTTAACTGATAAAGGTACAACTTACTACGTCCAAGTAAACAAAAGGAAAAAAGTGATAAAACATCAATCCTACAAGTAAGCCACGTTACTATGAAACAACTGTTAATTATTTTTAATATTTGTAATATTGAATGCGTATTATTTATGAATGGTTTAAATGAATGTTATTTATATAATTTAATCTTGTCTATTTTTTCTTTCCTATATTTATTTCGTTTTTATACTTTCATCAAGCTTAGAATCTAAACCTGCATATTTATCCTCATTATCACCTTTTTCTTTTAATTTCAATTCATCTCTAATTAGCGAAGCCTCCTTAGATAATTCCTTCTTAACCATTTTTAAGTCTTTTGAAATTGCTAAACAATCAACACAACGGATAGTCATCTTAATATCATTTACCAACACCGCCGTCTTGAAAATATATTTAATAATATGATCCACAGGTGGTAAAGCATTACTAGCAATGATACATTCCAATCTCAATACTGTGTAGTCTTTATCCATTGTCGACATATTTGGGGATTTGAATCCGGTCTTTAAACCACTTCCATATGTTGAACCTTGATTACTCATTCTACCATGACCCATTTGAGGTCTTCCTGGACTTTGTAATGTCGAATTAATCTTGAATAATGGATCCACTGAATCATCTGAATATTCCTCTGCCTTTTTCATTTTCTTCTTTAAACGAGATAAAGACGACATACCTAACCCTGAATCGACATAACTGTTTAACAAAGTCTTAACAGCTTTACTTCTTGGCGTAGACACACTTAATCTCTTCATACTGGCATCCAATCCATCATCATTCTCTTCTGTTTGATTAGTTCTTGCATCGACTATTGTAGATAACGTTTCTAACTCAGGATTAGATTTAGAACGATCCATATCTCCTTTAATGCCTACAGTTGCAGGGCTTCCATCATCACAACTAGAATCATCACTAGTATCGTCACTACTACTTGTGCTTAACTCAAATCCTAAATCGTAATCACCAAAATCGTACTCGTTTGAACCACTTGCCCTTTGAAGAGGATCTTGTGATTGATCCTTGCGGAATCTATTTTTAACTTTATCAATATCGAAATTACCATCTTCGAAATATGATTGTGGATCAATTTCTTTACTCAAACTAGATTTGTTTTTGATACGTGAATTTATAGCACCAATTGAACTTTTCTTTTCTTGAAAATTTAAAGAAGGTGGGAACCCAGCAGCATTCAATGAACCACTACTATCTTTTGAACCATACGATATAATAGATTGCCTATAATTTGTAAAAGAACCTGTACTTGAGGCACGATGGAAATGTTTATCAACATCATCTGGCTCACTACTATCATGAGTACCCTCTGATCTATTAAAAGATGTTCTTCTTAATAAGCTAGAATTCAAAAACCCATTATCAATTTGAATTAATGCATCACTTAATCTTGAAAGCTCACCATAAGACTTACTGTTTTCCAAATAGGAATCAATTTTTGCTTTGTCATCACCGCATAATTCCTTCACTTGTCTCACCAAACCATTCTTCAAAGTTGTACAATTAACGAAAAGACCTTCTTCCTTTCTACCTAGAATAGTGTATAACATTTCCGCAATCAGTGTGTATAATAATGGAATCTCATACAATTTCGCAATAACTAACAGGTCTAATGCTACAGGAGCCAATAACCATTTACCATTAATTTGACCAGTGTAGAAAAATTCTGAAAGTGCTTTAACAGAGGCACTTGGCCAAGGTAAATATAATGATCTTGGAATCAATAATGGTTCCATATCATATGGCGCAGTTGATAATATACTATCATTACTTTCACTGAATGATGCAATTGAGGGTCTCGTTCTATCAGAAATACTTGGGATATTACTCAAACTATTCTCTCTAGAGGTACTGTTTTTACTGAACATTCTTGATCTTGGTTGACTTATTGGTTGTCTACCATTAGTATCATTTTGTTGAGCACGATTTAATTCTTCGTTCTTTTGAAGTAATTTCTCGTCTAACGTTAAATTATTCATCGAAGGTGTAATACCTTTCCAATCAGGATTACTACTAGCACTAACAAATGATGCTCTTCTTGATGAGAATGGACTACCCTTATTTGAAACGGTAAAATCGTAGATGCTAGTACTTGGTCTTCTGGTGTTACCAAATTTTACAATTGGTACTTCAGGTAGAGGTTCATCTGGAGATTTAGTTACTGGTGGTAAATCAACATTCATGATATCTAATGGTTTTTCCGGTGATTTACTTCTTTGTTTCAAAGATGGCAAAGAGTTTCTTTTCTTGTCGGATGCTGAACTTGCAAATGACAATGAACTTCTTGCACTACTTGGGAATTTAGCAATTAATTTTCTATTCACTTTTTGACTTGGTGTAATATTATCTTGGAATGTGACATTATTCATTGGATGTGATGCACGACGTTTGAATGCTGAATTTCTTCTGGACGTTCTTATCTCATCACCAACATTTGTTGGTAAATCCATTAAGGATGATCTTCTTCTCTGATCATTGCCCTTATGGAATGGCGAGACAGTAATATTTGATGGACTCTTATTTTCTTGAAATGGAACTCTAAAGATCATACCTGTTGTTGAACTTGTCGTGGATGTGGTACCTGTTCTTTTGATTAAATTACCATTATTTGGGTAAGCATCCTTATCATCTGATTTATCTGTTAGAAGAAGTTCATCAGGTGGAGGTGATACAGGATCATTTATATCCAAAGTTTCCTCCTTTGGAGGTAATATAGGAATTGGTTCCTCCAAAGTAGTTCTTTCAGAAAATGGAGGACGCGGTGAATGTTTCACTCGTGGATATTTTAATGGATCATCAATATCACTAATAAATAATTGTGATAAAGATTTATGTGGTCCCGAAGTAGTTCGTTCCAATACGTTACTTGATCTTGGCGATCCCCTGTTGGATGGTTTACTCATTGATGATCTAGCGGAATCTCTAAAATAATCGATGGATTCCTGTCTCGAACTTGCTCTTGAGGTAATTCTTGATGAAATTGGGGTATATTTAACTAACATTGATCTTTTCACATTTAACTCATTTTCAAGACAAATCTTGGAATAACCTTGAGATAATAAAAAATCAAAATATCTACCCCACCTTTTTCTTAATAGATACATTGGTATTTTAACTGTATCTCCTTCACTTGTTATAAATTCAAAATCTGATATTGTATCCCCATATACTTCAAGAGAATCCTTACCTAGAACAACTGCGAACGGTGGGAATGTAGATTTAATTGATGATAATTCAAATGATGGCGCAATATATTTAATGTAATTTTCAAATTGTGATGTTGCACCTGAAGCAAAACTTGAATTTCTAGTCATTGGTGAATCATCAGTACTGAACACTAATTGTTGTTTAATTGAATCATCCAAAGCGTTTTGGAATGAATTCAAAGTAAGTGAGCCTGATTTTAATTTATTGAAGTATGTTGGAGTCATAATTTTATTAAATGCATTGATTAAAGGTAGTCCGAATACTAAGATGTGATCGAATTTTTGAACACTTGGTAAATTGTTATCATTATTATTTGTACCTAACAATAAAGTTTGATGATGTGTTTTCCAAACGAATAATTTCCAATATCTACTTTGAACAATATCTGAATCTGGTCCTCTTATACTAACTCTTGTCCACCTACCTGACGGTATATCATAAACAAAACAACAATAATTTTCTGGTTTACAATTTGGATAAAACCCACCAATGATAATATTATAACCAAAATATTGTCCACTTGGGAATTGTAAATTAAATGATTCCCTTAGGATATCAGGTGTTTGTAAATTATTATATGCAAGTCTCATTCCCTTTGAATCTGGTAGTAATGGTAATGTAGTCATAGGAGATGTCATTTTCTTTTTATCTGTATTTTGTGAAGTATTTTTAGGTAAATCATTATCTTTATTATATGGACAATCTGGTGTTGATGGATCCTGTTCAAATTGATTATTTGGATTATATACTACTAATGCAGGTATTTTTGCTTCGTTGTTTTCTACCAAGATAGAAAAAGTATTCTCCACAGATAATGGAATTGGTTTATTATCAATATTCACAACGAAATGATAATCTTCTTTTGGTATGACATCCATTTGCCAACAACCTTTAGTAATATTATAAACATCTATAGTCGTAACCGCTTCACTAATATTATTTGTTCCACCAATAATAATTAATTTTGTATCTCTTGTATCAACATTTTCATTTTTAACATGCATTGAATGACTATATCTTCTATTAATTCTTGGATCATTTGAAATCAATGACCATTTCCTTGTTCTTAAATCTAATTTCCAAAGTTCATTAGTTGCAATCAATTCATAACCAGTATGTGGTGATACAACTAATCCACCAAATATATAAACTGCAGAACCAAAATAGCATAATGAATGAAACAATCTTCCTTTCATTGGTGACTCCAAGGAATTTCTATGAATATCCTTACATAACAAATCATTTTGAATTTCCAAATTTGGATTTGTTATTAAATCATCCATAGTTGTTTCAATATGATGCCAAGTTCTTGAAACTAAATCTAAGAAAAAAATTTCTGAACTTATCCATTGATTTAAATTTTCGAAATTAATTTTATTATTATTTAATTTTGAAAAGTAAATAATCAATTCTTTTTGTAATGTTAAAATTGTAATATTTTCAATATTTAATGGTATTGTTAAACCACCATGAACAAATAAATTTGCTCTTGATAAATTTACTGCTGAGCCTGTTCTACAATCCAATGATAATTTTTTCCTTGAATATTGATCTAATTGTGCATATTCTGGAGATTGTGGAATCTGTGGTAATTTTAACTGATACCCTCTACATGAAGAAGGTTGTAACATCGACATGTCTTATAATAATTAATATATTTAATTTTCTACCCTTAAAATATATATATATATGTGTGTGTGTGCGTTGTCTTTTTTGTATATTTAACGGTAATGAAATATTTGGAGTTGAGTATGATAATGTTTAAATATAGTAGAAATAATATTATAGTACTTGTGTATATATATTATTTAATATGGGGATTATATTACAATTTTTTTATTATTTTAATTATAGGATGTCAAATAAAATACTCATCAACATTCTTAGGTTGTCTGATTCTTTCTGTTTTCAACTAAAATGACGGTGCGGTATCAAAGCAGCAGCAGACCTTCTGAAGTAAAAAGAAGGACGAACAAACAAAGAATCGCTATACAAAAAATGACATTATTGTTAAGGGGGGGGGGGAGGAATAGAGATGACTATACAAGATACACATATACTTATATAAATATTGCAGTTATAATATAGTTGCTAACCAACTTAGACCTAATAAACATAAACCTAATGGGAAAATTTGTATAAAACCTTTACTTTTAGTGACTAAAGAAATTGAAGTTAATGACCATAATAAACATAATATTAATGTTATTAATTTTAAAATTGTAATTATTCTTATTGCCCAATGTTTATTATTACCCGAAATTTTAATTAAAATTGGGAATACAATTTGTGTAATTATTGAATTAATTACTTGTGGGAATATACAATAACCTGACAAAGAAATATAAGAAATTAAATTAACATTTTCATAAGGTTTAGTTAATCTCATATGTAATGACATAATTAATAACATTATCCAACATAATACAAATAAACTTGAAAATAATGTATGAGCATGAGATACACATAATGAATAAGTAATAATGAAAATTAATGGAGCCCAAAGATCAGAATTTGCTGAAATATCTTCAATATTTGGTTGTTCATTATTAATTGATTGTATTGTATCCTGTGCTAAATTTTCAGTTGAATTAGTTCTTGATGATAAAAGTTGTCTTGATGGGAAATGTGGATAAACAACTTTTTTCAAAGTTGAATTAATATCATTAATATCTCTGTTCAAAGTTTCTAGAATAGTTTCATCTAATGTACCTCTATTAGATTTATTTCTCGCTGTTGAATCATCATGAATAATATCATCATCATTAATTGTTTCAAATGGATTTGATATATCAACATTTGATAAATTTGTTGTATCATTATTAAAATCAATATTATGATTATTTGAAATTTTTGGAGTATCAGGCTCTATATAATCTGACATAATTGTGTAATTGTAATAAATTCTATCAATGCTATGTAACTATCTTGTGTAGGATACTGATATTATTCAGATGTATGTGTTATATGTATATATCTATATCTTCACTATCACATCACATCCTAGAGCTTACTGTTCACAGTATTCTTTGCTTTTTTCCCCTTTTACAATATTGAATTTTAAGAACGGCGAACAAGTTAACAGTGCGCAGCGTAATAGATACATACATACATACATAGTATAATAGACGCTATATTGAAAATTTCAATTAACAGTGAATAAGCAAATAACAATATGACAATATACTTATATATATACGAGTTAGTATGTAAAGATATATTTATAATATAACGGTAGAATATACCCTGTGTAAGTACATAGACAACTAGACTAATAACTATCGTATCTGATCTTTGTAAGAGACATTTCCATAGAGATACGATCACCTAATGATATGTGACATACTTATAATATCACACTATTCTTATTCCAACATATATATATACCCAATACCCTTATATATATATACACAGCTCCATAGAGTAACTGTTATTAATTAAAGTGTTAATAAATCTCTCCAGAATATCACTTTATACGTCGCACACACACACGAAAACAGATTTTTTCCAAATTTCAACGCGTTCAATTTCTCGTTATTTTTGGTACACTGCACTAAACACACCGTACAAACGTATCATTTTCCTTTATTTTTTCTTCGACTCCCTCAATACAAATCTACGAGTGTATACGGTTTTTGCGTATGCGTATGCCGTTTTTTGAGTATAGTTTTCGTGTCATTTCCAGAAATTCAACTAAATCTCTGTGATGTACATTGGTGATCTATGCAATAATTGAAATTTTCACAATAAACATTAGAACTGATTAATATTATATAACAACTACTTCAATTAATATATATACATACATACGTTTATACTTGTATTTTCCTGTTTATTTGTTGTCAGTAGATACCAATCTCAAAGAAGATCTATTTCCAACAGAGATATATATTATGAAGTTTACTATTCAATTATTATTAACTTCTTTGTTAGCAATATTAGCTAATGCTCATAATGTTTTAATTCCTCCACATAGTCGTAGATGTTTCTACGAAGAATTGAATAAAGGTGATGAATTAGCTGTCACTTATCAATTTGGTGATAGAAATCCAGAATCTTATTCTCAATTATATGGTGATTTTATCCTATATGGTCCATCAAATAGAGAAGTTTTAGCTACTGAAAAATCTTCATCTCATGGTGATATTAAAAAAATTGTTACAGAAAAGGGTAAATATGAATATTGTTTCTCAAATGGTGAAAATATTGATACTAAAGATGTTACATTTAATATTCATGGTGTCGTTTACGTTGATGTTGATGATGAAAATTCAAATACTTTAGATAGTTCAATTAGAAAATTATCAAAATTAATAAGAGAAATTAAAGATGAACAAGGTTATATCGTTATTAGAGAAAGAACTCATAGAAATACTGCAGAATCAACTAATGATCGTGTTAAATGGTGGTCTGTTTTCCAAGTTGGTGTTGTTGTAGCAAATTCAATCTTTCAAATTTATTATTTGAAAAGATTCTTTGAAGTTACTTCATTCGTATAATTTAATTAATCAATTAATTAATTAAATAATTATATATACATTTATTAAACAAATCAATATCTTATATTATCAACAATCTATGAAGGGGAATCAATATATTTAAGACTATATATATATAAATGTTAAATTGAACAGTTTATTAAGTTATCTATCGGATACTCGAAACAACATGATCTTACTTCGCTTACTTACATGTCTGTACATAGAACCCCATATTAACTACATATAATTGTAATGTATATACAAACAATAGAGTTATACTCGATGATAATATACGTAAAATTTAAGGAAACATTAGACTTAATGAACTTGTCCTCTAACAGTATGTTTTGAGACTACACAGACTAATAATGACAGTATACACAATAATCAATATATTTTATGTTAGAATTAGCCGCCTTTAATACTATTATAGTAATATATCATTAAAACACCCATACACCACAGATTTAAAAACTTTTCCAAAAAAAGAAGATGTGCCACCTCCTGGAATCGAACTAGGATTTCATCGGCCACAACGATGTGTACTAACCATTATACTAAGATGGCTTCTTTTTGTGATTTGGTTGGGACAAAGTTATATATTTAATATAATTAAAAAGTGAATTTTTAAGTTACGTTGAATCTGTGGTTAATGGTACTTAGTATTCTGTTTAAATAGTCAAATTGTATAGGGAAATTGAGAAATTAATAGAAATGCGCACGAGGGTAATGTTCGGACACTTTTGGGTAACTAGTAATGAGCTGAAGCAGAATAGTTGGTATTAACTTGATCGTTATTCATTTCAGATATTATATAAAGTGAGTTTGTATTAG
>JAXQGP010000433.1:0-25632 GCA_037040125.1 Kazachstania sp. M6911
CGCAGGAACTTGAATAATCTTCATAGTGTATTCATCCATATCGTTACCGGTAAGAACGTTTTCAATTTCGATTTCACTACCGAATTCAGTTGGTAACCATTTTTCCCAATCATGAGAACGAATGAAATAATTATCTAATTCGGAAGCCTTAATTGGATGCGCAACTTCGGTTTCACCTTCCTTTGGATCTTCTTGACCACCAACTAATAATTTACCCTTGGCAATATCAACAGTAGCATTTTCATTAAAGACAATTTCTCTAACAGAAGCTAAAATGATATTAACTTCACCACCATATGACATGTTGACAACCCTATAAAATTGAGCTAATAAACTTAATGGAACGTAACCATCCTTAGAAAATTTAGATCTTAAATAAGTATCATTTATTAAGTTATCATTACTTAAATAATATTCTAATTGTCTAGCAATGTTGTTAACAGCCATTACAATAGGTTGAACAGCATAGAATTTATTTTGTATTTGAACCATTTGTTGTTGTTGATGACGGTTGTTATGGTAGTGACCGTGATGGCCATTATGGTTATGAGAACGATGGTATTTGTTATTATTGTTTCCATGACCATTATTACGGTTGAATGCATTACGTTGACCATTGTTTCCACTGTGGTCATTCTTGTTATTGGTATTGTTGTAATGTCTTCTTCTTTGAGATTGATGTTTATGAGATGGGTTTTTCTTTTGATCATCTGATTGTGATTGTTGTGCTGAAGCTTCATTAGTTTCAGAAGTTGTCTTTTCATCAGAGCCACCAGTTGTAGTAGTAGCCTTAGAATCAGTAGATTCTTCAGTGTTGCCATTTGATGATTTACTCTCATTATTAGAGTGACCATGAGAATGATGATTATGTTTCTTCTTTCTAGATCCATTGTTTGAAGCAGATCCGTTATTGTTATTATTATTCTTTTGTGAGTTGTTATTACCTTGAGAAGATTTTTTTCTATTGTTATTACTGTTACCATTAGATTTTCTGTTACCTGAAGAAACTGTAATAGATGCCTTCATTGGAACCCATTTTGTTGATGTAGAAGAGACAGGAGTTCTAGTCTTCTTTCTTGTAGTTTCTAAATCATCTAAAGAGATACTTGTAACTGGAATATCATTAGAGACAGGTTTCCATGGAGAATTTGCTGGTAATGGAGCAGGAGCTAAACTGAAAGTTTGTTCTTCTTTAGCTGGAGCTGGAACAACTGGACCAGTAGTACCAGTTGAAGTAGTGGTTGAAGTAGTTGGGACTTCGTTATTTTCGACAGATGCAGACATGATACAAAATTAGATCTTTAAAAATTTCTTGAATCTATTTTTTTTGTGCAATTCTAATGATTTGTGTATCAAGGGATGTATACCACTTTCTAAATGCTTTTATTTACCTTTAACAGTCTAATTGAAATAAAATTCAACAAATAAGACAAAAACTGAAGATAATATTTTAATTACAATAGTTTTAAATAGTATATAAACTGAAATATAGAAGAATAGTTAATTAGATTTAGAAATTGATACATAGCGAAAGTGAAAGCAAACGCAAATGTAAAAGTTGAAAAAAAAATATTAGAAGGAGTGAACAAAAAAAAGTTGACAATAGTGTAAAAGATCGCAGTAGAAGATGGACTCAAAACTACGAAACAAAAGTTCATTTCAGTTTGTCGATGAGCTCCTGAAAGAAAAAAAAAATTTGGTGAAAAAAAAATTATTTTTCAGTTTTTTTTTTGTGCGTCGGTCGAGGCCCATCGGTCACTGCCGTTCAACACGATGAAAAATAAGGATTTTATACACTAATACCAACTATTTAGTTGAAACACTAATTTAATTCATAACTTTTTCTAACATAGTGTCTAGCTTACCACTGTTCTTTAGACCTTGTAAATCGTCATTACCACCGACTTGTTTACCTTCGATGAAGATGTTTGGAACGGAAGTTTGACCAGTAATTTCGTACAAAGCATCTTGGATATCCTTACCATCATCCATTTCGTCTAATTCTAAGACTAGAGCTTTATCAGCTGGGACGTTGAATTCCTTGAAAAGAGTACTCTTAGCTCTTTTACAGTAAGGACAGTAACTTTTAGAAGCGACAAAGACTTCATTTTCATTAATCATTTCTTTGACTTTGTTAATAGTTTGTTGAGAGACCATTCTGGAATAAATTAAAGGTTTTATAGTGGTATATGAGTTAGTTTTGATTAGAGAGACTGATCTCTTAGTTAAAATTGAGGTAAACACTGTTAAGATATGTTAATAAACACAAATAATGTATGTTTATTTAATTTAGTTCTCGAAGGAAGAATAAACACAATAATGGATAGTAAGTGAATAAAAAACAAGTGCTTTATATAATATAATATTTTAAATATATTAGAATTAGTAATCAATCGAAACTGTTAGTAATCGATCATTCAAATGAGGTTATTTTGAAATTAGATATTGAACCACTATTCTAATTCCATTAACTCCCTACTACGTAGGCTGCTTTACGTACCCTTTAGAACCATTATCTTACCAAAAATTATTAGTAAGGGATGTTATCAGAGTACAAAAATGCCGCAGACAACAACGCCTTTATTTAGTAGGGATAAAATCGAGACATACATGTTCGTGAATAGTGATAAAAATCCACAGTTTCTATAATCTATGTGACACTAAGGGTTTCAAATCAAGGTGTCACACCTTAATATATTCATAAAATTATTTGCCAATATCAGTTTCTATCACATTAAGAAGTCATATTTTAGTGGGAATGACACACCTATTGCAATTGTTTAGACTGTAAGTGTGTCATATATTATGCAACGTGGGAAGAGCACTACACCTTGTAACTTGCTAAAAATTAATAATGTAATTAATAATTCAATAAAGGCACCCTAAAGTTGGCGAACTTAAAGGAAAAACAGCCAGGAATTAACGAGAACCAATCATTTCCCGTCTTCAATAAAATTAACCGCCGAAGTAACAACATCCATCATTAGTAAAAAGAATTCTCAAACGAAAAAACAAAATTTCTATTAAGGAAACAACCGCGCCCATGAACAATCATGCTAAGAAATTCCGGAACAAAAAAATTAGATAGCATTGATTGATTAGTGGGGGGAAGGGGAGGTGGACAAAGAGATGACGAAACTGCACCAGGACAGTGTAAAATAAAGGAACAAATGGTCGTACAAACTGCAGAATATAGTCCCGAATGAGATAATGTAACAACAAGAATTCAACAGTTAGCAGTCAATTTGCAAAAGGTAATAGAACAATTGAAAAATAAAGAGAACAGCAATAAGAGAGTTAACTTGAACAACAAAATTATATAATTGTAAATTTAAGTAATTGATTACTCGATTAGTTAACAGAAGTGAGACAACCAAAAAGATATTATAGATACATTCATTTAAGGGTGAAACGTTTTACAAACATCCATAGTCGAACAGTATTTCAAATAAAATATCATTTGCAATAAAATATCAACGAAAAAAAGATGGGTTTCTTAGGTAGTGATCATCCACATACATCAATTACTGAAACAATTAATAGATTAACTAAATCTAAGAAATATGATTTAGAAGTCGAAATTGGTACATTAGTTGATTTAATTAGAAGTAGAGATAAATATCAATATAATGAAAATCAATTAGAAGCTGCAAGGACATTACGTAAAAAATTTAAATATGGTGATAAGAATCAAATTTCAAGAGCATTTGATATAATGGATTTATTAATTTCTCAAGGTATTAAACTGTCCGTAATGTATAACGATTTTAAATTATTAGATAGTATGGGTTCAATTTGCAAACAATTGGATAATAGCCAGGGTTTAATGAAGAGACAATATTCATCAAAATTAAGTAAGAAAGGTGTTCAATACGCTTTATCATGGAATGACTATATTATGACTAATGATTTAAAGGATACTAATTGTTACATGGGTTTATATGATATGACATTAAAAATTAAACAACAATCTCATGGTTCACAAGGTCAATCAAGTGGTAATAATGTCACAAGTTCTAATAGTAACGATAGTTACAACGATAGATCCCGTTATAACGATTATGATTCCTTAGATTCATTCGGTAATAGTAGTGGGAATAATAGAAGAAGTAATAATAGTCGTTACAATGATCGTCAACCACAATCTACATCTGTACCAACACCATCAAACAGAAGAAGAACTAATACAGGCAGTGGAAGAGGACGTAACTTCATGGAGGATAGTGCAGATAATTCTATCTTTGGTGAATCATCACAAGCAGTTCATAACCCTGATAGATTATACAAAATTCCAACAATTAATATGAAGAAAGAAGCCCCAAAGATTAAGATTCTAATTAGTGATGCATTAGCTGCATCTACTGCGTTACAAAATGCTTTAATAATGTTACCTGATGAACAAAATGCCATGCTAGATAAAAATGCTACTGAATGTTTTGTTAAGGCAAGAAACATCAGAAGAAAAGTTCTTAGATATTTACAATTGGTCGTTGAAGGTGATTTCTTGGGTAGTTTAATCCATGCTAATGATGAATTAGTCAATGCTTTAACATTGTACGATGAAAAGAGTTGGGATGAAGAATCTAATAGTGATGATTCAGAAGATGATCGCGAGTACAATGACTCAGAAAGTGATTCAGAAAATAACAACGATGATAATAGCAACATTTATCAAGCAACAGAAGATGATTTCTATATGGCTTCCAATAATCCATTTGCGGATAATAATGAATTATAAAATGGGGGCCATGAATCATAACTAACTTTTTTTAACAAATGAAAATTATGTATTATTATTAAATAGTTGTAAAAAACACACACGAAACAATCATTCATTTAATGATATCTGAATATATTTATATATGGATAATGTGGCATATTCCTCACCACTTATTCCTTTTTGAATTCCAATGATGCACTGTTGACACAATGTCTTGCATCCTTTGGTAAACCTAGTAATTTATCCCAACCTTCACCCTTAAATACATGACCCATATGTCCTCCACATTTAGCACAACATATTTCTGTACGTTCCATACCCAATGAATTATCTGTGTGATATGTTAATGCATCATTTGAAATTTCTTGATTAAATGCAGGCCAACCACATGAGGAATCAAATTTAGATTGACTACTGTATATAGGAGCATCACAATTTGCACAATGATATACACCAGCTTCTTTATTGTTTAGATATAGACCAGTACCTGGTCTTTCAGTACCTTTATCCCTAAGGACATGTAATTGCTCGGTAGTTAAATTTGGGTTCCAATTTGCAGTTGATTTAGATGACATTTGATAAAAGGGATTTGTGAAAGAAATAGCTCTGCTCTGTTGAAATATTCTACGATTAAATAAGGTGGTAACTGCTAAAAGTCTAAAACAAACCGGGAATGACATCTGAAATATAGTTTTACACAATTTAAACTATTTTGATGTGTTAACTTGGCCCCAGATCGTCTTTCAAAATTGATCACTAAAAACATATATTCTCTGCAGTGTTGAAAGTAAAGGGGATACTTAGGTCTTTATCAAAATTACTCAGGTCTTCATGGCATCAATACTTCCCAAAACGCACATCATTTCCTATTTAAGAAATTCGACTTCCCAGATCGAGCTCTGTGATACCATATTGGGCAAAAATAATATTGTTTCACATGTACTCCTACGGTAACTTCTGAGTAAATCGCGTCTCGTGAGAATGCATATCACTTTTTTTGTGAATGTCTAGCCAAGAGAGAATCAAATTTGCTGATGGTCTAAGAAAGAAAACCAAAAATGGTGAGCTGCATAGGAAATATTGACGTAGTGAATAGTTAGTAAAATTTGATGAGGGCCACACTGGGAAACACGAAGCAGCCCCCCACATGTAGAATACTCGATTCTGGCTCATATAAATCATATATCGAATTGAAATATTAGTAGTTGTGTACCATAAATAGAACATTTCAACAAAAAAATATTTCTGTAGTTTGTAAAGAACAGATTAACATTTAAAGTATTATATTGGGGAGTATTAGATAATCCCATAAGAAATATATATCTGCATTGATTAGGTACTTTTGCGAAAAGTATATCCATTCTTTTGATTATCAAAACGAAAACAAAATTTAATATTGGAATTCGTTGCATATTATACCATACCAATAAACCCCAGATATCAGGAAGTAATCATATAAGTTTTTGAAACATAGAGTAAAGAACTTTAAATTATCCATACACTCCGTTCTTTTATTATCTAACTTTGGATCTCTTTGAACTATTTCATGAAATATTGCATTCATCTATAATAAATGTCAACTATACAATCCACAAATGATCAAGATTCAAAAGTTGATGATCTATCAACTAACTCAATACAGTACGCTACGGCTAACGATATTACAGATTCAACAATTCAAGACAACAATGATATCGACATTCCTGCAGAATATATAAATAGATCAACCTATGGAAGCTGGTCGGTAGATGAAGTGATTAATTGGTGCATTCCAGTATTAAATATCGAAAAGGATGATCCATTTATCACAAATATCGCTACTAATGGGATTAGCGGTGATGTTCTCAATGATTTAACCTTTGATGATTGCAAAGAGTTATGTAATGACTCTCTACCACATACTATTAGATTTAGAATTGCTTTAAACAAATTAAAAGAGGATTCTGAACCTGATAAGAAACTCAAGGAACAAGAAGAAAATATGACAATTGTGTTAAAGAACTTGTATGTCTCATTAAACTCAAGGTTACAAGATTATTCAAATCAATATTCCAAATTAAGAGTAGAACTATTAGATGTTGTTAAAAGTAAATCTGCTACTTCCACTCAAGGTTTGGAAGGTTCTCAAACAGAATTTTTTGAAGTGCCGAAATCTCAGCCTACATTAACCACAAATATGACACCAAATCTTTCTCGACGTAATACAAATTCAAATAAAAGTTTAAGTCCGATTGCTCAAAGTCCAACAACCAGAAGTCCAACTTCACAGAGTTTCCAACCAACACAACTAAGAAATCGTAGTACTAGCTCTCTGACTGCTGGTGTCCAACAGCCACCATTAATGCCCGGGTCAATGAGTAAACCTAAACTAGCATCAACAAATTCTTCATCTACAATAGGTCAAACAAGTAATGAACCGTTAAAACAACTAAGGGCTTCAAAGGAAGACTCTTGTGAAAAGATTTTAAAAAATGCAATGAAGAGACATGGTTTAACTGATCAAGATTGGAGACAATACGTTCTTGTTATTTGTTACGGTGATCAAGAAAGACCATTGGAATTAGATGAGACACCTGTAACTATATTTAAAACTTTGAAGCAACAAGGCTTACATCCATCTATTATGTTAAGACGTAGAGGTGATTTCGAAGAGTTAATGATCAATGGTAATAATTCTTCTTCTAATAATATCCGTTCTGGAGAATTTCATACTTCAAGTCCAATGGAATACTCTGCCACTCCAGGTGGTAGACTGTAACAAATATTCACAAATAAATATACATAACCATATATACAAAACGCATTTATATGACATGTAATTTTCACCAAGAGAAAATTTCATAATATCCAATACTATAATATATTATTACTAATATTTGTTTTTTTCTGTTATTCTTTTTTTTTATTTTATTTTACAAATTATATATTTATTATGCTGTTAGAATGATCTAGGATGTAATATTTTATTTATGACTTTATAAACTATTTTTATAAGGATTGAATTTTCTTTTTTCTTTTATGACCTTAATTCTTTCTTGATCTTCCTTAAATTTATTCAATAATTGATTAATTTCTTGTTTCTTACGTTCTCTAACTTGGAATCTATAGAAATCTTGCTTTGCTTTCTTATCTAATGCAGTTGAAGGTTTCTTAATACCAGATGTCTCGTTCTTTAATAATGGGTTCTTGTTTAAGATCTTCTTCCTTATAGAATTTAAGTTCTTTGTATTCTTACCTACAACTAATGTGAAACCGTCTTCATCAACAATAGAACTTTGAACATCTTCTTGTGCCTGTTGCTCTCGTTGCTCAAATATCGCTAAATGTGAATGAACATCTTCTTTCAAATATTCTAAATTGATTGGTTTATAGAAATTTATAAATGTTTCAATACTTGGAGAGTTATATTTCCATTCTATTATATCACTTTTAGAGCATGTAGAATATTTTTTCAAAGCATTTAAACAATTGTTTAAACTAGATTTATCAACAAATTTTAATAGACATGTATTTCTTGGTGTAAATCTTTTCTCTGTGATATCTTGGTTATCAGTCATCAGATCGGAGGTCAATGCAGATAAATCAACTTCGTTTAAACCAAATTCATCATTGTATAACAGATCTTCAACATGTGATACTGTATCATATTTTTCACAGATTTGTCCAGTAATGGTTTTAATGTTTTCAATATTGGTCAATAATGGCAAATTCATAACGAACATACAATTTTGTTCATTTTCATTACCAGAATCATGCTTCTTAACATAAATATAATGATAGCTGGTGTGCTTGGATGGTAGAACTTTAACAGATGGTAATTTAAATGGAAGAACTATAAAACCATTTTTCATAGTGGTAACTTTCTTTACCTTCTTTTCGGTATCAGACATAGTGAATATGGTGTCTTTAAACTGATCTCTGTATGGTATTTGTGTACACCGTTCTCAAGTATGTTGGATTCATATATCTTTTCTTATTTATAAATTTCAATGAAGATATCACTAAAACATTTTCAGATGACTTGCCTCATTATGGGAAAACGAAGTCTTTGATTTTTGCGTTGTGAATTTTTTCAGTTTCATGATAACTGCGCGTATGAAGTGATAGGGTTTATCACAAGCCCTATTTTTGTTTGAATGATCACAGAATGAGTAACAACTACCAACATAAACGTCCATTTATGATGTTATATTATCTTATGAATGTATATATAACCACCTAGGTTGTGTGGATACAACCTAAATATTCTAGAAACTAATTTTATTTTATCATTTCTACTTATTTACATGTGTATTTATTATGACGAAATTGAATATTTATATTACTTAGTTCGAAATAGACGACACTTTAAAGATCATGTCTAACCTATTTCTTATCTTTATCCTCAGCCAGTGAATCCCCAGAGTATATACGTTCTGTCTCCTTCATTAATTCGTATAGTTGACCAACCTGTTGTGGCGACATCTTATTCAACGCACTTTTAGACAATGTACCTTCTTGCCATTCACCATTGGTAATCATGTGAAGATAATCTTGCCAACTAGTAAGGAAACCAACAATATGTAACGGATTATCTGTACTTTTATGTAATTTGAATTCATTCTTAACATATTTGTCACCTACAGATCTCTGAAGTTCCGGTAACAACCTATGAGCCCTCAATATTCTTCTGTACAACATCAATGGAGGTAATAATGGTTCCCTTGCCTTTACATCATGAGAGGCTGCCCTCTTGATTATTTGTATGGTAATGTTTTTTCTCTGTTTGTGAAGTATCTGACAGTTCATTTGTGTAAAATTATAATGATAAAATCCTTTGTTTGCTATTCTGCCTCTTAGATTACTCTAATTATGCTACTATATGCCGTATTCAACTATTTCAAACCCCAGTAATACACTTTATAAGTATCTACTTCAAACACTTTGTTATAAACTCCCCTTTGAAGTTGTCTTTCTATCCTTTGTCACCATTTTCTTAGTGTTCCACACTCCGAGGAACCTCCCTCCCGCATTCACCGGTGGAAATATTTGTTCCATAATAAAACAAACCGAACTATATTGTTCGAGGAAATGTCTATTATTATTTTATTTCATGACATTAGATTAGTTAGAAGAATACAAAGTTTTTTATATATGATTATATTAATTCGTGGTTATTAGATTTATTCAAAATTCTTTGGTAATAGACCTAATTTGTTCATTCTTATCTTGACAGCATTTCTGTGACCATCTAAACCTTCAACCTTAGCGATACACATGACAGCTTTACCGATATTATCTAGACCTTCAGCAGTAACTTGTTGAGATGTAATGAATTTTTGGAATGTAGCTGTGTTGGCACCACTGTATTGTCTGGCGTAACCGTAAGTTGGTAAAGTATGGTTAGTACCACTAGAGTAATCACCACATGATTCTGGAGTGTAAGAACCAACGAAGATAGAACCAGCATTGTTAACTAATGGAACGTATCTATCAGCTTCGTTAATTTGTAAGATTAAATGTTCTGGTGCGTATTTGTTAGACATTTCAAAGGCTTCTTGGTAGTTATCACATAGGATAATAGTACTGTGAGCGATACATTGACGAACAATATCGACTCTTGGTAATGCACAAGCTTGTTCGTGAACTGCTTCTTGGATTAATTGAACCTTCTTTTCGGATAAGTTAACACCTACTAAGATGACTTGAGAATCGACACCGTGTTCAGCTTGAGATAATAAATCAGAGGCAACGAAATCAACATCGGCATCTTCATCGGCAATAACTAGGACTTCACTTGGACCAGCTGGCATATCAATGGAACATAAAGCTTGTGTATCATTTTGAACGTACATCTTAGCAGCAGTAACGAATTGATTACCAGGACCTAGAATCTTGTCGACCTTTGGAACGGATTCAGTACCGTAAGCCATAGCAGCAACAGCTTGAGCACCACCGGCTAAGACAATCTTAGAAGCACCACATTTAGAAGCAACGTAGACAACTTCTGGAGAGACTTTACCATCGGATTTACGTGGAGGAGAGGCAAATACAATTTCTTTACAACCGGCAACTTGAGCTGGAATACCTAACATTAAAGCAGTACTTGGTAAGATAGCTGTACCACCTGGAATATATAGACCGACTTTTTCGATGGCTCTTGGGAATCTTGAACAAATGACACCTGGTTGAGTAGTAACGACTAAAGGTTTCTTTTGTAATTGAGCAGCGTGGAATTTACGGACATTTTCAATAGATAAATCTAGAGATTCCTTCATTTCTTCAGTTAAACCTTCGAAATATTCCGCTGGGAATGGAGCTTCAAGGACAGGAGCCTTTAGATCGACACCATCAAACTTCTTAGTATATTCAATCAAAGCTTTGTCACCCTTAGTTCTGACGTTATCAATGATTGGATTAACTAAATGCATAATTTGAGAAGTCTTCTGAATTGGTCTAGTGACAGCATTTGTAACACCTTCGATATCAGTTGATTGAACAACATCTAAATAGATCTTGTCGTTCGCACCAATTGTTCTTTCAATCTTAGCCTTCTTCTTAGCTGGTTCGTCAGTAGAATCTTGTAAGAATTTTGGTTTTGCGTCACCTTTTCTTCTTGTAATCTTTAGATTTTTCATAGATAAGTTTCTTTCTACGTCACTTAAGGAGACACCATTCTTAACTAGACGAACCATTGCGAAATAGAATAAATCGGCGGCTTCCCAAGCTAATTCATCCTTAGTATTAGCTTCAGTTAATTCTTCAGCTTCTTCTTTAATTTTGGCATTTAATAAAGTTTCATCCTTAAATAATCTTTGAGTGTAAGAACCTTCAACAGCATTAATCATTCTATCATTTAAAGTATGTTCTAAACCATTTAAACCATAAGCTAAATCACCGAAACATGATTTAGTACCAGTGTGACAGAAACCAGTACCATCTTGAGACACGGTAAATTTCAAAGCATCTGAATCACAATCGATATCAATAGATACCAAAGATTGAGTATTACCTGAAGTTAAACCTTTAACCCAAATTTCATTTCTTGAACGTGAGAAATAGACACCGATTTGTTTAGTAATTGCTTGTTTAATAGATTCTAATGATGAATAAACAAGACCTAAACAACGTTCATTATTATCAACTACTAAAGTTGTATATAAACCATCTTTTCTATCTGTTTTAATTTGTGATATGAATTGTTCAATGAATGAATCTAAAGTAATATCTGAAGATAATTGAATAGATTGTGGAATTGATTGAATTCTATTTGATGGAATAGAATCGAATTTAATTGATTTAGAATCATTAGTTAAAAGGTATGATATACCATTATTTAAGATATTAATCAATTGATCTTCATTGAATTGTTTTGAACCAGTTAATACTAGTGATACATTTTTTGAATATTTACTCAATAAAGTTTTCGTAACTGAGATAATTTCTGAATCTGTCTTGAAAGCTGAGGCATCTAATGCAACATCACCAGCTAATTTAATGAATGGTTTAGCATTTAATACAGTTTGATAATCGGTACCGAATAGTGGTACAATTGGGAAAGTCATAATGTTATAGATATTAGAATCGATAATTGATTTTGATCTGATGATATTGTAAAACAATAAATGAGTCAGAGAGAAAACAAAAAGAATTGTTATGGAATGGAAAAAATGCGAATCTGAATCAATTTATTTCAAAACAAGATACTTCTTATCCTTTATATAATATATACAAAGTATACAGAGTATACTAGTCTACATTGCTCATTCGGTACGTCGTGTGTCATCGGTTGTAGTTCCCACTGTGTAACTTGTTAGTTTATCCACTGCCCCTTTAGAATCTACATCTCGAAGTGAAATTATTCTGTGAAGAGATACTCTTACTAATACAATACAATCAGTCCCATGGAATTCAGTAAAGAACTGTGCGCACAATTATTTTCAAATTGCCAATTAATCAGCAGAATGAACTGCGCTTACTGTAAGAAGGACTGAGTGATCGTTGTGGAAGCGGTGAGTCAAGTGAACAGAAAAAAAAATAGTGTAGAAATGTGATTGTATGCGCTAAGTATTGCCGTATACAGTAACAACCTGACAGAAGGATACCCGATCTGGAATGTTGAACAGAGTCAAGATAAATTACACTCGATATTTGTAATTTTAGTCAATTTTTATAGTGTAATTGACAATAAAACAGTATAAAAGCGACAGAAAGTTGGAAATTAGAGTCTTTTTAATAACAACAATGTAATCTAGTGAGTGTCAGCTATTTAACTATACTAAAATTGTGCCATAATATACCACTTTTAACTGGTTCGATATTGTATATAAATGATAGATCCCAAGTGTTTAATTACTATGAAATGATACTTCGCTGTTGCCGCGTTTAACGTTCATCGCGTCATGCCGAGTAAAATACGCAGTAACAGAAACTAATTAATATTTAAATTAATTAATTGGTTTGAGACTGATCCAATTGATAATGGATGACAGGATGGATAGATAGTTGATTTTGGGTTAATTACTTGCTTCTCTATCTTGGTTACATCACAAATAAGACTCATACATGGGAAATCATAACAATATTATAATTTCTAAGCTTTATTGTCATCTCTAGTAAATGTGTCATAAGATCATCACCCTTGTTAATGTGGAATGGTCCGTGTTTATAATATTAATATAGATACTATATACATATATATGTATATAAATATATGTAGGTTACTGTGTAGATGCATATTGTGATGGACAATGTAATTGATCATGTCCGGTCTTTTCACATAGAACACATAGTATATCGGAATCTTTTTCGTTAACTACGGTATCTATAGGAACCTTTTGAGATTGTTTTAATTGTTTCCTTGTCTCGGATAATTGTTGCTCCAAACGATCAACTTGTTTATTTAATCTTTCTAATTCGCTGTTGTCTACTTGCACGGCTGGAGATTCGGCACTTAATTTCATTAATTCTTTATTTAATTCAGTGTATTCTTTACTTAAGGATTCATTATGCATTCTTAATTGTTCTTTCTCTTTATCCCATTTTATACGTGCAGTTTCCATTTGTTTCTTATAATTTCGAAGTTCTTCAATTTCTTTCATATCAATTCCAGTTTCTGTTGATGTATCATTATTTGAATGTTCTTTGATTTCTTCATTCAATTTATCTACAGCAGCCATTAAGTCTTCTTGTTCTTTAATAAAATCTAATCTTTGTTTCTCTTGTAAATTTTGTTGATCAGATAATTGTTGTTGTAATTCATTTCTCTCCTTTTCTAAACTTACAGATTTTTGTTCACATGCATCCATTACAGGTTGTATCTCTTCAAGAACTAATCTTTGTTCATTTAAAAGTGTTTCATATTTGATAATTTTTTCATCTTGTAATTTTATCTTATCGAGACATTCTTGTAATCTAGTATCATTAGTTGTATCTATATTTGTAACGTTTGCTACTGTACGTTGAGGTGATTTCATAGGTTGGTCTACCATTACAGATGATGAAAATTCATCAATTTCCATAGAGATGTCATTATTATTATCGTTATCCTTATCATTGTCAGATGAACTATGTTTATCTAAATGTGATTCTATATTATATCTTAAATCAGGTGTCATTTTATTTACATTATTATTCATTCTCATACTTCTTACAGGTGTAGGAGGTGTTGCAGCCCTTGTGTATTGTACCGTTTCACTAATACTTCTTCTCGGTACAGTTGCTTCAGTAACATTTCTCGAAGCTTGTTCAACTAAATGTGCAACTTTTGGAAATTGTATAAATAAACCACTTTGTGGATACACAGTATTAAAATATCTTATACCCATAAATGAACCATCATTTTTACCAATATTAGCTAAGAGATCAACACCAACAAAATATCCATTTTTATCATTAACTGGTCCAATATATTTAATTTTACCACGTCCAATATTTGGTATTTGTATAAAACAATCAATTTTATCCTGATACGTTTGCATAGTGACGTGAAGGTATCTTATCTATAAGTTGTTGATATACTCAAACTTGCTATACAATGGTAAGTATCATACGTATATAATCGTTGTTTACATATTAAAATTTAAGAATTTTTGAAATTGTTCAGTTTCGAACTTTTTCAATTTGTGTGCATAAAGCGCTGTTGACCATTACGTATTGGTCTGTTTCTTAGAATTACAATATGAAATCACAAGACAATACACTTGTATTGTATATATTCAAGTATTATATTGTGTATTGCTACAGATTTATGTTGCGTTGTATTATCTCAAGCTATTTAACTACAATTTGACAATTATGTAAATTGCCTTGTCGTTTATCCATATTCACTATTACATACTCCTCATGCTATAACAATAGCGACTTCGTCTCTTGTTTTCAAACAATCGTTAGCACGTTCTACAGCATGGAACGAACGACGTAAATGCGAACTGTAATCGAGTTATCCAATTACTATATTCGTGTGATCAAAGATGTAAATGTACCGGTAATGTCCACGTCAACATAGGTTACCTACCATATCACGATTCTTTCCCTGTAAAATGGTAAAAAAAACCGTACAACTATGCGGAAAATCCCAAATACACTATTTATTTACTCCGTTGGTTACTACGAGACACCCACAGGAGATCATAACTATGTAAGAGCGATATTTTGACATAATGAAAGTGAACGAATGAGCTAACATTGTGCCAAGACGGTTAAGGGGCAAATTTTACTGATGTTTTCGAAGATGACAATTTGTTTCAAATGTGAATACTGACATTTTTGATCACAATTATATAAATAGAACCATTTAAAAATTTAATATTTCTTGAATTGACATACCTTTCCCCTTTTTTCTTCATTCGTTTCTTGGTTTCATCATATCGTAGAAGGTCAATAAGGAAACTATATAGTAATTACAATGGCTGATATTAATCAACTTATTTCTCAAGCTCAACAATATTTTAATCAGGGTGATCATACCCAAGCTGTTCAATCATTAACAGATGCAGCTCAACAAAATCCAGACAAACAACAAATGTCATCAATTGAATCCCTAATTAGTCAAATTGCTAACTATGTTATGGGTAATCAATCTGGTGATTCAGATGGATCTCGTGGTATCAGTGATATGTTCATGAATGCTTTGAATACAAGTAATAATGGTGATTCCCAATCTCAATTAGGTAAATTGGCTTTATTATCAAGTGTCTTAGGTGGTAGTAATAACAACAGAAACAATAATGGTGGAGGTTTTGATTTGAGTTCTGCTATGTCTCTGTTAAATGGTCAAAATGGTTCAATGAATAGTGGTGGTTTAGCTTCATTAGCTTCTCAATTCTTTGGCCAAGGTTCTAATCAAAATCAAGGTCAAGGTCAAAACCAAAACCAAAACCAAAATCAATCATCTTTCAGTTCTTTGGCTTCTGTTGCGTCTTCTTTCTTAGGTCACAAGAAAACTTCCAATAACCAAGGTCAACAAAATAGTAACAATAGTTCTTATGGTAACGATAACTACGGTTCTAATAATAATAACAACAGCAGTTCTTACGGTAATGATAATAATATCAATTCTTACGGTAACAATAACAACAGTTCTTACGGTAGTGATAACAATAACTCCTACGGCAATACTAACAACGATTCCTACGGTTCCAATAAGAATTCTAACTCCTATGGTAACGATAACAACAACTCATACGGTAACAACAATGATTCATATGGTTCCAAGAAGAACTCTAATTCATACGGTGATGACAATAATGACTCTTATGGTAACGATTCATACGGTTCAAAGAAGAATTCTAATTCTTACGGTAACGATAACAACAACTCATACGGTAACAACAATGATTCATATGGTTCCAAGAAGAACTCAAGTTCCTATGATAATGACAATAGTGACTCCTACGGTTCTAAGAAGAATTCCAGTTCTTATAATAATGATAACGATGATTCTTATGGTTCTAAGAAGAACTCAAGCTCTTACGGTAATGACTCCTATGACAATGATTCATACGGCTCTAAGAAGAACTCTAACTCTTATGGCGAGGACAACAATGACTCTTATGGCTCCAAGAAGAACTCAGATTCCTATGGTGATGACAACAACGATTCTTACGGTTCCAAGAAAAAGTCAGACTCCTATGGTAACAACTCCTACGGTTCTAAGAAGAACTCAACTTCTTATAATAATGATAATGATGATTCTTATGGTTCTAAGAAGAACTCAAGCTCTTACGGTAATGACTCCTATGACAATGATTCATACGGCTCTAAGAAGAACTCTAACTCTTATGGCGAGGACAACAATGACTCTTACGGCTCCAAGAAGAATTCTAGTTCTTACAATAATGATAACGATGACTCTTATGGTTCTAAGAAGAACTCAAATTCCTACGGTAACGACTCATACGGTTCCAAGAAGAACTCTAGCTCTTATGGTAACGATAACGACGACTCCTATGGTAATGATTCATATGGTTCCAAGAATAACTCCAACTCATATGGTGATGATAACGATAATTCTTATGGTTCCAAAAAGAATTCAAGCTCTTATGGTAATGACTCCTACGATTCCAAGAAGAACTCTAACTCCTACGGTATCGATAATAACAATTCATACAGTAACGACTCCTACGGTTCCAAGAAGAACTCTAATTCTTACGGAGATGATAACAATGACAACTACGGCTCTAAGAAAAATTCAAGTTCCTACGGTAATGATGATGACAATTATGGATCTAAGAAGAACTCTAACTCATATGGCGAAAACAACAATGATTCCTACGGTAACGACTCCTATGGATCTAAAAAGAATTCTAGCTCTTACGGTAATGATAACAACAACTCCTACGGTAATGATAACTATGGTTCTAACAATAATAACAATGATAGTTATGGTAATGACTCTTACGGTTCCAATAATAACTCCAACAGTTATGGCAATGATGATTACAACTCTAATAGAAGAAATGACAATAATAACAGCAACAGTAACCAAGGTGGTTCATTCTCCAAGCTTGCCAATATGGCCAGTTCTTATCTAAGTAACCAAGGTCAAAATCAAGATCAAGATCAAAACCAAGGTGGTTTGGGATCTACTATTGCCTCCATGGCTAATATGTACATATCTGGTGATAAGCAAAACCAAAACCAAAATCAAGACAACTATGATAACAACAATTACTGAACTGGTTGTGTTAACTGATCCTTGACCAAAAGATTCTTAGTATTTTTATTTCTTCTCTATATACTTAAAATTATATACCTACATATGCTTTCAATAAAATGTCAAAATTTTACAACTTATACTATCTATTTTACCATGTCGAAACAATAACAAACTTGTAATTGACATCCTTATATCAGTCACTTCTTACCGGCCATTATCGGTCACCAACATTGTGATTCGCTCCCACTTGATCCGATTGTTCCCTATACAGTCCAAGCGACCCCCACGCAGATGGTCCTCTCATCGATTCTTCTCAGATCAGCCCGCAGGCAGCTAGGCAAAAACAAAATTTCCTCTAATTTTCCATTTTGCAAAAAATCATTCCCGAACTGAGAGTTTTTCCTTTGCCTATTGTATTGTTTGGATTCTAGTAATAAACGGAAGTGATAAGCAATCAGTTTTGAGAAATCTGAGACATCTTCGGTAAATAGCGATTATCTATCCAGGGAGGAAGAAGAAGTCAGCCCTATAGTGAAGTGAAAATGTCAAACCAGCATTCGTTGATAAAGAAAAGATAATTTAGATAAGACCTATATCTTTTTTAACCAGACTGTTACCATTTTATTAGGTAACAGATAAGGGTCTATAAAAATACATAGTCATTCATAAACGTTTCGTCATTTAGAAACGACTAATATATTCGTCATTGTCGCAAAACCATTTCTTCCTTTAAATGAAGTGGAATTTTTTTTTACAAGAGGGACTTAATATTTAATTACGATTCATTTTATAAGTCATTTTATTCTACATTTTCTTTTAATACGCCTTTGGCAGTTATTATATTTGAATATACCAGACACATACAGTTGTACTGTTTTTGCATAAGAACTTTTAATTAATATAATATATTCCAGAAAAAACCACAAATCATGAGAGAAAAGAAAGTTATAGATAGATTCCCAAGAAGGATACGGAATCTACTTTTGTTATACCAATATTATTTTCCATGTGATAGAGTACTAGCTCAAAGAATTTTTAAATCTACAGTGAATACAACACTTGCCTTCATTTTCACATTAATTCCAAAAGTTAGGAATCATTTAGGTACCGAACCTGCGATGCTTCCTTTGATTTCAGTCATTGTTCATCCAGGTAGAAGAGTCAGTGGTACTATTCAAGGTGCCATATACTGTACTACGGGTTTAATTTTTGGTCTAGCATATTCTATCTTTGGTAGATACTTAGGGCAGAAATGTCTAGGTGATTCATGGAATAAATTAACTGAGGTAGAACAATATGAACAAAATTTTAAAAGGTTCGAAGCTGCATTAGCTATTATGGCATGTTTTGAAACTGTCATGCTATTCTTTCATGGCTGGATGAGATCTGTATCACATCATTATTTCGGTATAGTGTTCCCATTGTTTTTAGTTACACATTTCGCTTTAATGGCTTCGTTAACTGAATCCCCTGGTGTCATTGCTAATTCATTCGCTACACCGTTCTATTTAGGGATTGCCATGTCTATATTTTGGAATTTAGTATTATTCCCAGAATTCGGTAGTACTTATTTAGGTAATGCTACAATCAAAGCGCTGAATGAATTACACAAGGATATTGATTCTGCAATCAATTTTTTCGTATCTGTAAGTGACACTCCGGCTGATGATCCAAATGAAATACCAAATAGTCTCTCAAAGAGTAGTGATAGTAAATTATATTCAAAACCAATTACAACATTATCAAGATTATTAAAATTCAAAACTGAAATGTCTAAAAATTTAAGTACATGTGATGCTGTCTTACAAGAATGTATGTATGAAATTTCATATTCGTATGTCTCACCAAAAAGTTTAGAGAATCCAATTTCTATTTTTAAAAATTTAGCTATATTCACTAATGGTATCATCAATGCATGTCAATTACAATTTATCTTATTAGGTAGATCAGAAAATTTAAAGGATGTATCAATGGATATTTCTCCTGATAAAGAAGTAGCCTATGCCAACTCTGAAAAATTGTTACAAATTTTAGATGCCTTAAGAGAACCAATTCATGATTTACACAAGACTTTAAGTGAAACCATGTATAAAATTAACGTCACACTTGCTTATGCATACGATGTGAAAGTGAGGGATACATACTATCCTGATTTGTTTTCTCATCTAGGTGTTAAGAAGATAGAAAAGAAACATGATATTCCAGTAGATTTTGATTTCGACAGTAATATTGCATTATTAGAAGATGCATCCACTAAATTTAATGAAATCTTTAGAGAACAATTATTGAAATTCGACAAGGATGCAATCGATCCAAGTGATGAGATGTTTATCTTATCCTCATTTTTGATGAATTTTAAGGAATCAATCTCCGCTGTATCTTCACTGGCAAAGGAGATCCAAGAAATTTATGAATACAGAAAGGATCAAGAAAAGAAAGGTTGGATTAGAGGTAAGAAAATTTGGTTTAATTTCTTAACTAGTTTTTCATCTTTCAAAGATTGGATGATTGGTAATTCCTTATCATTAACAGAAGGTGAAGCATTGAATGGTGTTACCCATGGTTACTCCTATGAAAGACAACCTGAATTAGTAACTCGTCGTCCAAATATCGAAGAAGAAGAATTATTACAACAACAAAAGATACCGTATCAACAATCAGATGATATTACAAAAGAGAAATTAGAATTACCAATTTCGAATACACCTAACACCCAACTAGCAAATTCATCGAAAAAGCAACAAGGTTTCAGTATACCAAGATGGATTCGTTCATTTATGACATGGTCTAATAAGTTCTACAAGAGATATAAGGCACATTTCAGATTTGGTACACATGTAGCAGTAGCGTTACAATTGGCATCGTTCCCAATGTTCATTCCGAAATTAAGACATTGGTACATTAACTATCGTGGTACATGGATTGGTTTCGTGTGTNAGATGGATTCGTTCATTTATGACATGGTCTAATAAGTTCTACAAGAGATATAAGGCACATTTCAGATTTGGTACACATGTAGCAGTAGCGTTACAATTGGCATCGTTCCCAATGTTCATTCCGAAATTAAGACATTGGTACATTAACTATCGTGGTACATGGATTGGTTTCGTGTGTATTCTGTGTTTAGAACCATCTGTCGGTGGTACTTTCTGGGTGTTTTTCTTAAGAGCAGTCGGCGTTGCAGGTGGTGCCTTATGGGGTTTAGTCTCATATTATGCAGGTCAGAATCAAAGCAATCCTTATTTGGAAACAGTTATCACATTGTTCGGTGCTGTACCGGGGTTTTATTTCTTATTAGGTACCCCATACGTTAAAGCTGCTATTATCCATATTATTAGTATCTACGTTGTCATTTTAGCTGCAGCTTTACCAAGTTCCATTCCTTCGGCTATTCCTGTCAGTTTTGCTAAAAGATGCCTGGCAGTCGGTTATGGTGGTACAATCGCATTAATTGTACAAGTTATAATTTTCCCAATTAAAGCAAGAGATCAATTAAATGATGAAATTTCATTCGTTTGTGGTTGTATATCTGAAATGGTGTCATTATATGCATCTGGTTTAGAAGGTGAACAGGTGGAAGAGGCGCTAACTGAAACTACGTATAAAAAGATTGTGTTTGTGTCTAAAGCTGCGAAGGATGCACTAGATCGTGCACAGGCGTACAATGGGTTAACAAGACAAGAACCAAGATTGAAAGGTGAATTTACAGAATTAGAAAGGATCTTTTTCCAAGTTATTTTCATTCAAAGACAAATTATTGAAAGATTGGATACAGCAGCACTTTTAAGAAATACTTATGGTAGTGCAATCATTGAAGAATTGAATAATGTGATGTATCCTTATAGACGTCAAATGATCGGTAGTATCACATCACTAATGAGAGAAATGCAAGAAGCATTCATTAATAAGACTCCTTTACCACAATTTTCTCCGAGTGCTAGAATTGCTCATAGAAGACTAGTCAATAAAGTAAGATCTACTTTGCAATTGAGATATAACAGTAAAATGGACTCAAGGGCGGTTACAAGATTTAATACACGATATTCAGGGGCTGTTAGCGGGTCTCCAGACATTTTAAGAGAACAAGACGAGTTTGATGATTCTGATAAAGAAGAGGAGTTCATGATTAATGCGTCTAATAGAACACCATTTAGAAAGGTTGATTTTGATGGTACTCAGGATAGTAACTCAACACCTCAGATTAATAGCATTAGTAAAGGTGAGGTGGTTCAACAAGAATTTTTATTAAGAGAAAAGTTTTTATCGTGGAATGCATCAAGTGCAGCCCTGGAAGAAATTATCGAATATATTGAAGAATTGTTAAATTTAACCAAAATTTTGGTTGGTGTTAATGAATTTAAATACGGCTTCCTTTCTAGGCCATTGTACGAAGATTGGACTGCCGAGGCAATTACTGGATTCGACAATTTTGTTAAAGGTGTTAAAGAACCTGAATTTAATGTTAATATGAGAAACGTGGCATCGTCACATAGCAATATCTCTTTAGCCCCAGACGAAGTTCCTGATACTGACACATACAACAATGATGTAACTTCTTCGTTAAGAAGTAGCAGTAGTAGCAGTAATCGTTCTACTCCGTCAATCGATTCTGTCCAAGCTCCTATTGCCTTCAACGGTGAAGGTGCCAGACGAAATAGACGTCCTTCTGTCAATCTTGCCAAGATTGCCTCCCATAAGATTAATGAAGGTGAAACTGTAACAAGTAATTTCAGGAATAGATTAAATTCATGGGCATCTGGTAGTATTTTCCAGGATGAATTAGCTGCGATCAATAGACAAAAGACATTAGGTGATGCTGATCCGACATTCAATCAAAATGATGATGCAGAAGAATCTGATGAGGACTTACCACTTGCATTAAAGATGGTTATTAGTCACATGAGAAAGAGAGACTAACATTGCTCATGCTGGTTGTGAGCTTTAATAACAATATATATTTACTTATATACCTTTTTTTCATAAAAATGCAGCATTTTTTTTTGTTATTCCTAGAGTTTAAATAATTTTATATAGTCTTTTCTTAATCAATTTCTATCATATCTGGACTCCTTGGAGCTTTGGTTGCTTTTGATGTCGTATGATCCTTTTTACCTTTGCGTTTGTTACTCTTTCTTAAGGATTGACCTGATCCCTTATACATTTGTTCCTTCATCTTTGCTTCTTCATTAGCTTCATCATCTTCATCATCTGCTTTTGGAGGGACAATTGGGAAACCAAAAAATAATTGATAATCTGGTAAATCTAACTTCTTAGGTTCACCATCCAAAGAAGTCTTAATCTCTTTCAAATCATCCTCGTCATTCGTACTCTTTATGGATTTACCAGATAATTTAGAACCCTCACCAGCAAATCTTGGTTTCTCTTCCGAGTTGGCCAGTACATCAGAATAATTAATTCTATTTGACATAGAACCTTGGCCAACAATTGATGGATCAAACTTTCTATTCTTCTTTTTCTCTTCTTCTGCTTTTTGTAATGCTTTATAATCCGGTTCAACATAACCTACAGGTGGAGCAAAATCTGTTACTAAATCTGTTTCAATGACACATATACTCTTTGATTCTGACTCAGGTTTCACTTCTAAAATTTTAATCCTAAATATTTTATTGTTATAGCTAATTTCAATGATATCATCTACCGTTAAAGTTGAAAAGTTTCTCAATACATTTTCAAGGACAGCCTTAGGGTCTGATATGTCTAAGAAATCAACAGATTGAGGTTCTAATTTTACAAATTGACCTAATGGGACGTCAGTTGATGTGATCTTTAATAAAGAACCCGGCTGAGTATTTAATGTCTCTAACATCCATTGTGGTAAGTATGCTCTACCTTCTTCTGCAATAAATTCCAGAACACCACAATGTGTAACCTTCCCACTTTCATTCGATGTCAATTTGAAAAGCATAGGATATCTAATATTTAACATTGACAATTTATTTAAAGCACTAGGTGGTAAGAAAATTTTACCACCAAAATTTGCATCGTCCTTCCTTATTGTATCATCCATCATTGAGATTGGGTAACATCTGAAGAATTCCTCAAACACTTGTGGAATATTAACGAAACCATTCCCACCGATTGGATTAAAACCTGAAAACATCTTTTAACACTATAATTTATATTTTTTACGTTTATACCTAAGATATTTGTTTTGTTATTACCAATACCACAAGTACAAATATTTTAATATAATGTATTTAGTCTATTTGAGGTGTTCTGCTTGTTAGTTTTAATGTATCTATTGAAGGTGTTGATTTGTATCCATTTCCTTACTATAAAATTAGGGCTCGCGCCATGCGTGTTACAGATTCCACATGCGGTATCTATTACCGTATTTGGATAATAAACCCTATCGTGGAAACTAACTAACGCAAGATAGGGTTTTGTTTACAAGAGAAATTCAAATCAACAAACAAAATAAGAACTTCAATGATTAAAGAAAGAAGTGAAAGAATGATTTTAACAAGGTTCAGAGGATACTTGAATTATACTGAATCAACTGTTAGAGTTCTATAAAGAATTTAGAATAGCAACAAAATACCTGAATTGCTTTAAAATCGATTATTTGCTGGTATAAAGCTCCCTCATAAAAGGTTGAAGAACTCCAGATAATATATAAACAAAGTTGAGCATATACCTACAGAGTGGTATTTGGAATAGAACTAGTGATATTTAATTATAATAAAAATGCCTCCAAGGGGAAGAAAGAAAGTAAAACTGTCTGTCAATGATGTACCCTTGAATGGGAGCGATGCGGAGAATGATATCGATGAGGATGAACTGTACGGAAATATGGATGACTTACGTCAAATGGTAGGGGATAGCGATGATCAATCAATCTCTGATCTTGGAATAGATTCTGATCGTGATGATGACAGATATTATCTCGATAATGATGCTTATGATGACAGTGCAGAAAGTGGTAAGGATTCTTTATTAGCTGAATTTTCAGATTATGAACAAGGATCAGATGAGGATGACGAACAAAATTTCATGGATGCAATTAGAGAAGCTAATAATTTTAAAGTTAAAAACAGGAAGAAGAAGAAAAATGGTAAAGTTATTAGAAACAAAAGAGATCGTGTATTAGATCCAGAAGTAGCCGATCTCCTGTCAAGGGCCAATGAAGCGTTTGTTAGAAATGATTTGCAAGTTGCAGAAGGGTTATACAATGAAATTATCAAGAAAGATCCTCGTAACTTTGCAGCATATGAGACATTGGGTGATATTTATCAATTGCAAGGAAGATTAAACGATTGTTGTAATTCGTGGTTTTTAGCAGCCCATATCAATTCATCAGACTGGGAATTCTGGAAAATCGTCGCAATTTTATCTGCTGATTTAGAACATTACAGACAAGCAATATATTGTTTCTCAAGAGTTATCAATATTAACCATGAAGAGTGGGAATGTGTTTATAGAAGAGCGACATTATACAAAAAGATTGGACAACTCGGTAAAGCATTAGAAGGGTTCCAAAAATTATACAAGAAGCATCCTTATGATGCAAACTTCCTAAGAGAACTAGCCATTCTTTATGTTGACTATGATAAAGTGGATGAAGCAATCGAATTATACAAGGCAGTCTACGATGATAATATACATAGAAGATGGGCAATTGAAAATGCAATGGAAAACGCAATGGATTCATCTTCTTCTGAATCAGATGAAGAAGCTGGAGAAGATGACGAGACTACTGATGGCACAAAGAAAAATAAGAAAGGTAAGAAAGAGGAAAATGAAGTTGACGAGG
>JAXQGP010000434.1:0-19209 GCA_037040125.1 Kazachstania sp. M6911
TTTATATTTTATTGCGCACAATATTCTGTGTTCTTTATGCTCTTATGGTAGTCTTGTACTATACATCCATTGAATATCAAATTCAGTAGTTCTGTCTCTCCTGATTGGTTGAGCTATACAATTAGTGTCGTATGATGCCATTGTTGTTTCCTTTCGATGTTCCAGCAGTATGTATCGTGAGGAAGCAATACATATTCTGCAATTATACTTTATTTGGAAATATACTTAATTTTACTACCTTAGATTTTATTCAAAGAGTAGCAAACACATCTGTCCACGTAAACAAAACGTAAAAAATGATAAAAAGTTAATAATATTTTCAAGATATAAGGTCTTTATTTAGATAATATAGGGGACAAATGTAAAACTCATACTATCAAAATGATCATTAAATATTTTATTACATACCTGGATACTTCCTTACTAGTTCTAATATTTTCTTTTTAAGTAAAATTGTCACAAGAGTTAGATTTGGAAAATTTTAACCACAAAAACCAAAAATCGTTAACTAACTACAAAGAAAAACATAAGCATATAGTATTAAGTTTAATATCAAAAACTATCCAATAATATTTATCTCAAAAATTTGCATAGTTATAAAACAATGAACAATTGGTGTTAGCTATTTAAAATAACTTTTTGGTGAGTGTCTCGTCCACCTGTTTGAGGACCCCCGAACTATACTCGGGTCGAGGTTGACTTTAATTATCTTTCTGCGCGTTTCGTTATACAATTTTTTTCATTTTGTGTAAAAGAGCTTATCTGGAATCTCAGCAGATTTCAATTGATAATTATATAGGATAACTGATTTCGGAAGAAAAAGAGACATAAATATAAATATCTAAGATTTGTCATAATCAAATTAAAATTCCCGAAATCTGAGTCTTATTTTTTAGAAAACTTTCAACTGTCGCATTTCTCCCAATTGATATCGGATAAACAAGATGACTGGAGTTATTGAAAATGTGCCTGTCTTTAACAAGACGCCACTAGTTAGGGAGTTTCTGTCAAAGGACCCAAATGCACCTAAATTTTACGTAAAATACGAAGCAGTTCAACCTAGTAGAAGTTTTAAAAGTAGAGGAATAGGTCATTTAATTCTTACGAAAGTGAATGATGCTAAAAAAAATAATAGCGGTAAAACGATTCACGTATTTTCCAGTTCAGGAGGTAACGCAGGTTATGCTGCAGCTGTGGCATGCAGCAGATTAAATATCGGTTGCACAGTTGTAGTTCCAACCACAGCAAAAGTTCATATGATTAGAAAGATTCGTGATGCTGGTGCTAAAGTAATTATTATGGGGGCACATTGGAGTGAAGCAGATGATTACCTTAGAAATGAGGTAATTGATAAATATGATAAACAAAATGTAGAAACCATCTATGTTCACCCATTTGATGATCCACTTGTATGGGAAGGTCACTCTATGATGATCGATGAGATTGTTGAAACTTTGACAGTGGAAAATGTCGATTTTGATAAAGTTAAAGGTATTATATGTAGTGTAGGTGGTGGTGGTCTTTACAACGGTATTATGACAGGTTTATGCAGACATAACTTAGCAGACAAGATCCCTGTTATAGCTGTCGAGACAATAGGTACTGACTCCCTAAACTGCTCCATAAAAGCAAATAAATTAATCAGCTTAGATAAGATCACCAGTGTGGCTACATCTTTAGGATCTACCCATGTTACCGAAAAGACCCTTGAATTTGCGAAGAAATATAGTAGTAAGTCGGTAGTATTACCTGATGCAGATGTTATAAAGACAAGTTTGAAATTTACAGATTTCTCTAATTTTATCACCGAGCCGGCATGTGCTGCATCTATCCATCTTGGTTACAATCCTAATATCATCGAAGATGCCTTAGGTCAATTGTTGGATAAGGATGACATTATCATAGTAATTGCATGTGGTGGCTCTACCTGTGCTTACAAGGATCTTGAAGACATGCAATCCAAGTTGTAACTGCGATAAAGGTCATTTGGGTAATTAAATAAGGATATATTGTTTTCTTTTTACACTAACATATTTAAATATTTAGATCATCATTAGTACTAAGTTCTCACTAGATAAGATAGTTATATTTATAGACTGTTTAATTTACCACGGAATTCTTCAATAGTCTTGTAGCCCTTCTTATCCATTATTTCTTGTAATTCTTTTGTTACACGGTCAAAAATAGAAACACCTTCTTTTTGTAATTGAGTACCAATTTGTAACATAGTAGCACCACATAATAAATGTTCAAAGGCATCTTGACCAGTTATAATACCACCAGTACCAATAATTTTAATACTTGGATTTAGACGAGTGTAGAAAGCACGAACATTAGCTAAAGCAGTTGGTTTAACATATTCACCACCAATACCACCGAAACCGTTCTTTGGTTTAATAACAACGCTTTCCTTCTCGACATCAATATATAGACCATTACCAACACTGTTAATCGAGTTTACATAAGTTAATGGGAACTTATTTAGGATATCGGACATGATTTCAAAATGAGCAAAATCAAAATATGGTGGTAATTTGATACCTAATGGTTTCTTGAAGAAATCGAAAACTTTAGTTAGAATTTCAATGGTTAATTCAAAATCATAAGCGACTTGTGGTTTACCTGGTACATTTGGACATGAAAGGTTTAATTCAGTAACACCATTGAAGTCACTATCTTGAATCTTGTGTAACATGTTTAAGTTGTCATCAACACTCATACCTGCAACTGAGAAGAATATAGGACCATCATTTGGATATTTAGCTTGACGTTCAAGAACGTAATTTAAGTAGTAATCAATACCTTTATTTGGTAGACCCATGGAATTAATACTACCCATTGGAACAGAAACATAACGTGGAGATGGGTTACCAGCTCTGTCATTTGGGGTACTACTCTTGGTAATAAAAGCACCAGCTTTACTGTTGGCTAATTCATCTAATTCTGTGGTACTCATACAATGAACACCAGAAGCATTCATAAATGGATTTTCGTAATCGAAACCTAGGAAATTAGTTTTTAGGGAGGCAGGCATTATTATACGTATAATTTAGATGCTTTTGATATTATTTGAACCTTCAATAAGATAGTAGGTAGTCACATACTTTAGAAACAACTAGACAGAAATAAAAAACGAAGAAAGAGAATAATTTCTAAGTACTAAACATGTTATCACATTATAATCCTTAAATAATTAAATATAACGAAAATTTTTCAGTGAAATCGATGACTTTAATTTCGGGGATTGCCGAGTGATTCAACCAGAACAAAAAAGAAAAGAGAGAAAAACATCAGCGTAACGCTTTCTTTTTCCTTTCGGTTGAGAAATGCTTAATTAACATAGATGAACAGAACAATAAAAAGAGTCAACATTTTCGCATTAGGAAAACAACCATATAACGAATATCAATATTTGTTCAGAAATTTTACTTTTTTTAGAATTTTAAAATGTCACAAATATATCTTTTTAAAGATAACTATCTATAATGTATATACTTTGTTGTTTTATCTTATAAAAATTACTTATCATACAGTGACAAATTACATAAGACATGTAAATTATTCATTAATTTTATGTCAATTTTTTTAGTTATTTTAAATCTTTTTTTTTAGTATTTTTATACTTTTTCGGGTTGGATGAAACTGTAACAGTGCAGATTGGGGTATCAAACAGGTCTTATCATCTGTTACTGTCAGTCCCAGGAAGCAGGAACTTCGAAATTCTTTCAACTTTATATCAGTATGGACTCCAATGCAACCATATCTAAAATGTCTTTATCATCATTGTGATCATTTAAATTTTCAAACTTTACTAAATATATTATTAGAAAAAATAAAAACGAAAAAATCAATAACGAGTAAAAATATAATAGACTAACATCTTAACCTGAGTAAGCAAACTTAGATCTCTTTCTAATACCTGGACCGAATTTCAGTAGTAACAATGGAACTGGAATCAAAGCAGCAGAGAATAAACCTAAAAGTAGACCAGCCCAACCAGTACCCATACCGTGGAACATATAACCAGCAAATAATGGGAAAGCTGCACCGAAACCAGATCTTAAGAAAGTGTTAGCAGCAACAGCAGAAGCTGCAACCAATAAATAAGATTCAATAATATAGTTTAGACATGGTAAGAAAATACCCATTAAACCAAAACCAATGAAGGAACCTGCAATAGTTGGGCAAATCCAATGAATTTTATGTGGATAATTACCAGTCCAACAGAACCACAAGATACCAATTGGGAAAACAATACCAGCTACAATCATTGGATATAATCTTGCTTCTGGTACTAAACCACCTTTCGCACGAACTCTCTTCAAATAATTACTATCCATATACCAAATAAAGACAGCACAAACTAACATACCGATAATTAATGCAATGTATGGCAATTCACCATTAGTATAGAAACCATAACCTTCAACGAAGACAATTGGATAAGCTTCTAACATTAGATATAAGATACCATAAACAAAGGAGTTATAAATGGTAACAACTAATAAAACAGGTTCTGTTGCAAGCATAATAATTGGTCTAGTAATAGTATTTTGAACAATATCACGAATAGATAGCTCAACGTTTTCATGAGCTGCATGAATACCCCAATTACCAGTATCCTTTCTCATTTGTCTAGCCTTGGCGACTAAAATTGTTGGGTGATGAGTTTCTTCAAAGAAGAAAACGGTTGCAACAAAGACAGCACCCGCAAAACAACCGACAACATATTCTAACCATCTCCAGGTAGTATGCTGAGTAATATAAGAACCGATAACTGGAGCTAAAATTGGACCGACGAAAACACCAAGTGAGAATAAACAAATAGCTTTACCTCTCATATTAGTATCAAACATATCAGCGAATGCAGCTGGAACAACGGCCATAGGGGCTGCACCAATCAAACCACCAAAGAATCTACAAATCATAATAGTTTGTAGGTTTTCAGCTGTAGCAACTGCAAATTGGAATAAAGTGAAACCAAATGCAGATATGATCAAAACACCCTTTCTACCATAAATTTCTGATAAAGGAGCGTAAATGATAGGAGATGCAGCAAAACCTAAGACGAATAAAGTAATACCTAAGATAGCGACAACTTGAATAACGTGATAAATTTCACAAATTTGTAGAACACCAGATGCGAAGATACTACTTGTCATAGAAATACAGATACAATCTAAACATAAAACAATACAAATAATAACTTTCTTTTTCATTGGCCAGTTAAATGGATGTAATGGATCATTTGGGCCATCGAATGTAACCTCAAATGCATCTCTATCTGGTAAATCAGGTGGATATGGTCTATCACCACCCATTGGTAAAGTATTAGAATAATCAACTCCTATCTTTTCTGGAACATTTTCAGTACCTGTTAAGATACGAGATAATGTTCTATTAACATCTAATCCAGATTCTGATCTTGAATTAATTTTGGATAATTGATCTAAATTAGCTTCCGTATCTTGTGATCCCATTCCAAGTTCACCTCTGAATTCTTCTACACCAGAGAATGAAGATGAAGAATTAGCAACCTCTTTTTGAGAAACGGAAGATCTTGGAGAATATTCTGCAGATTCTCTGCTATGAGCATCAGTAAAAGTACTCATCTTTTCCTTTTATATTATGAATAATAGTAGAACAGGATTGACTTAAAGAAGAACAAAAAAACTTTGTTTTTATCTTTTAGTATGCAAAAATTTAAGTAAAGAATATACAAACAATAAACTTGATTTAGTTGTAAATTCTGATGTTTGTTAAACGAATAATAAAAACTTGATATGATCAGATTATTATTCTATGCAAAAAATGATTTCTTTTGAATATTTGTATATGGACAATCAGAATAGGTAGTATGGACAAAAAAATAAAAATGAAAATAATAACAATTTAAAATAATGTATTCTTCTTAAAACGGCTAATAAATTAAGATTACCTTATTTTAAATTTAGTTAATCTGATCAATAATGATTTTCCAAGAAGTTGGAACAGTATGTAAAAATAGTAGTTAGAATCGTAGCTCAGGAACAACAGCGGAGTCTAAATTAAAGATTAAAGTGATGGTAAAAGATACATTTTATTAAACAAGACGGCTCCTATCTTTATATATATATATATATATATATATATACATATACATATATATTTACATCAAAACCATTAATGTCTTTTCTTGTTTTGTTTATCGTTATTTTATTTTTGGGCTGAAAGAGATGACTGTCTTTTTCAAGAACAAACGGCTACTGCACTTCTACTGCAATTTAACGCAATAGTATTAAATTTTCTGAAGTAATTTTTCCTTTCTGCGTATCGCCAGTTTGAGTCTTCATTTGTTATTCTTTTTCAGTAAGAAGAAAAAAAAAAAAGAGTTTCGATTATCTTCTTTTCTTCTTCTTCGATTTTCTTCGGTCAGATTTTACTTTTTCATTCATTGAAGATACAGGCGCAGAATGAAAGAGAGGGTCTAAGATTCCGTAATTGTGACAATTTCCTCTCTGAGAAATATAGGTACATTTGAGTTGCAGAAAACAGAAGAAAATTTTTTTGTCATGTGAACGAGAGAGAGCCTTACTAATAATGATTTTTAAATATTTTGAAAAAATTGAAATTTCAAAGGAATTTACTTTGAAAGCGATATAGCATAACCCGTTTCTATTGTTTTTTTGAATATTCCCAAACAACAATACGAATTAACCCTAACATCTAACAGATAACCTTTAATATTTATATACATTTTTTATAGGGTCACTTGAAGAGAATATGTTATTATTAACTATCAACTACTCTGTCATTTTAACCTCATTCATAGCTGATTTGTGTTAAAAATATCTATCAGTTTGTAATGAATTGTACCCGTTATTGGAGGAAAAATGCAATGTATCCAGGCACAAATACTTTATCATATAATGCTGGGTACATTTTTCCGGAACTTTCTATCTCGAAATTAGTTAACCCCAAATATACAGGATAATCTTTTTTGAAACTTATACAGAATTGTAAGGTACCCTGATTTTTATTGTCTAAAAAACTGCCATTCCGAGGAGAATCCTTCCGCGGAGGACTTACCGCGCAATGAATGATTTTAGCAGAAAACTCACACAGAACCATTATCGATGATTCGCTCAAAATTCCGAAGGTGTTCATTAGGGTTTTTCGAAGAAAACTTAGTACGGACCGATTGCTCGATATATCCAAAGAATAACATGTACGAGCAAGTTATCAAGTACTTTTTCGTATGAACGAGTTGATAGGACACAAAAATATCATACTTCTTACCTAATAACATGAAATGGAATTTTATTGGGAATGATGACCAATCTAACTAATTTGTACGGTTCTTGTTAGTAAAAGCTATTAAACGATAATATCACATGCGAGGTTCGCAAAAACTTAAAATAAAAAATTTAATGTCACATTTTTTAAAAAAAGTGGATACAATTTACAAGCCGATCAAATCGACTCAGTTAACGATCCCGAAATGAATGAATATTTTTAACTATAACACGTCATGTTGTAAATGATTAGGTAGAATATCAACTTGATTCTTTAGTCATGTCATGGGTACGTTTACTCAACAACCAATAAAAGGTCAATGGCATTTAGAATCATTGCGTCGTTTTTACATTTTAGAAGTATTTAAACATAAGTTGTGATTCTCTTATGCACTGCTACCTATATGGCATGGTTTATCGGATATATTAAACTATTTCTCCTTTAAATTCGGAGTAGTTTGTTGACTATTCTTGTTCCTCTTTCAATTCAATCCCGTTTCCGAACTCACGAATCTATAAAACAATAGACGTCGAAGTCGAAAAAAATAAGAGGGGGAGTAGGGTTGACAATAACCCGTTCTTGATATGTGTGAAAAATTAACGATATACGCAACGTTCCTCAACTGCCTCGAAAAGTTGCTTGTTTTTTCTCTCTCTTTCATCTAAAATGTTTGTTATTTGGTATAACATGTAGAAACATAAATTACTTAGATATTACATATCCATGAAACTACAAAATGAGTGTCTATTTTACTTTATTATGATATTGTATCATAATTTTAAAATTTAAATAAAATATCTTGAACTTATAATGGTTTAACTTCTTCTTTTAACCATTTAAACGTAATACTTTGAGGTTGAATAAATTGAACTAATTTATCCCAAATTCTTGCATGATAAGCATTTATTTGTTTAATTTCTTCGATACTTAACATTTTAACATTTATCAATTTTTTACAATATGGTACTAATGTAATATTTTCAAATTTTAAAAATTTACGATCACCAAATTGTAAACCTTCTGCTCTTTTAATTGCCATATCATTTTCAATTCTAATACCATATTCACCATCTTTATAATAACCTGGTTCATTACTAATAATATTACCGACTTGTAATGGGAAATTAGCCAAATGAGGCTTGAATCCAATACCAATTGGTCCCTCATGAACATTTAAAAATGAACCGATACCATGACCTGTACCATGTCTATAATCCAAACCTCTTTCCCATAAGAATTGTCTAGCAACAACATCAATACTATAACCTGTAGTACCTTCTGGCACAATAAGTCTTTCAATGGCTAAATTACCCTTTAATACCGCGGTATAATTATCCATTTGCTCTTGAGTTGGTGTTGTGAAATGTAAAGTTCTCGTAATATCAGTTGTACCTTCCAAAAATTGGGAACCGGTATCACATAAATAAATCTTTGATGGATCAATCATCGAAGAATTTTCTCTTGGTGGAGCGTAATGAATCACAGCAGCATTCGCACCTGTAGAAGAGATTGTTTCAAACGAATTACCCATGTAATGTTTCTGAGTCTTTCTAATTTCAATCAGTCTTTCAGCTGCCTTATATTCATCAATAAGAGCCTCCTTTTCAACTAATTGTTGTTCTAACCATGAGAAGTATTGAATAATAGCAACAGCATCTTTAACTTGAGCTCTATGTGCATTACCCAACTCAATATCATTCTTAATAGATTTAAAGAAATCTATTGGAGAATGGATTAGTTTGTATGGAATATTTTCAACCGAACGAACCATTTGCCATGATGAGGTATCTGGTAAGAAAATTGAGTTATCAGAATTGTTAGTTTGAGTGTTTAATTGTTCAACATAAACTTTTAAATAATCCCAAACTTCATTATATGGTTTAACAATAATACTATTTTCAGAGAAGAATAATTCAATTTCATTATTATATGAATTATCACAAAACAATATAGTTTCATTATTATCATTAATTAATAAATATGCATTGAATACGGGGTTGTATTCGATATCGGAACCACGTAAATTTAATAACCAACATATTTCATCTAATGCAACTACAATAAATGTATGCGAAGCATTATCCATGCCATTAGCATATTTCTCCTTTAAACTTTCCATTAAACGTGATCTTTTAGATTGGAATTCTTCACCATGATATTCATAATGTAACATTAATAAATTATTTCTCTCTCTTTCAGGTACAATTTCAAAATCTTTCCAAATTGTATCAATTAAATTTTCATTAATTGGTACTAAAATAACATTTGCATTAGAATCTACTAATTTATTTGAAATTAGATTTTGTAATTGAATAATTTGTTGATAACTAAATAATTTTGGATCAACACCAATTTTAACTTCTTTATTACCTAACCCTTCAGACATTTCTTGACATTCTTTAATACACCACTCTTGCCAAGTTGTATGATCTACACCTTGTCTTAATAAAGACCAATTAAAATCTAGTTCTTGTAAAGCTTGATTAAAATATCTTCCATCAGTACTTAATACCGATTTCCCCTCATGATGATCTTCATTAAAATTTAAAAGATCCCTTGTAATACAAGCAATACCTGCAGAACCAGAAAACCCAGAGATAAAACTTCTTCTTTGATCAATTGCGGCAACATATTCAGATTGATGTTCATCCTCACTTGGTACAATATAGCAAGCCAAATCATATTTGGCCATTTGATTACGTAACGCATGTAATCTTTGGCTTGTATTAACTTCTTTATTTGATTGACATAAAGAATCCGAAGAATATATAGATGCGTTATCCATAGCACCTGAGATTGAATGTCTTGAATGAGAATGTGTTTTTCTACGACTACTTTCAATTTGTCTTAAAAATAATGAAGCTCTTCTACCTTGTCTTGATAATAGACCTGGCGAACATGTGCAGTCATCACATGGTCTAAATCTACCTGATATAGAACCACGAGCCAAACTTGTTACAGTAGCAGTAGTTGTAGTTCTTTGTGTCATTAGGGATTGATTATAAATTTGTCTTAAATTATAATAGTTTATTGATCTTAATGAATATAATTTTTTTTTTATATTCTGAGAAAACGTCTCTCTAACAAATATTGTCTTATGTATGAGAGAAATCTTGAATTAGTTAATCCTTATTAAAAAGATGAGTTAATGTCAAAAATATATCTAATAAGATCTGGTTTCTTTATGTGTATTAATCATAAATACTTTCATTCAACCTTATCCAGTTTTTTTCCATCCTTATATTAAAATTTCTATTTTAAAATCAGAAGAGGCAAGACGAAATAATATGATAGAACGATAAATTACATACAGAAAAAAATTATAGAAGAGAAAACAGAAAAGGAGGGATACATCATGTTGGGTGGCAACAAAACCACTCAGAAAGAGACGGAGAATAGTTATAGAACTGCACCACTTTTTTTTCTTTTCCCATAAAACGGAAATTTGTTATCTCCCCAGCAACGAGAAAACGAGAAAAGGTAAAGAAAAATAAATTATTTGTTTGCTGAGTGCGCCATTGCATCGTGAATTATCACTTTCTATTGCGTTGAAATCCAACCTCCATCAGACAGCAGATGAGACAGAGAAGGGGAGGAGGGGGAGGGAGGGAGAATCGTCTTTCGTCCTACATTAAAAAAGTTGGTTACAAAGTTTTCTTCGTGGAAAATGATAATTCAACCGATCAATATATATAGAGACAGGTATAATTACTGTTAATAGTACTAGATATACGATATTCTTTGATATGGCATTTTGATATTTATTAAAAGTGTCAGAATCAATGCATTTTCTGTTCTGTTTAGTTTACCAAGAACACACATGGACAGGCATTCGGAATATACAATCTGTTGAATCAAAACCATTCCCGTTCGATATCAAATAGCTTTATATGGATACTGTTCCATCCGGTACAAATCAGAGTGATTTTAAGGGCCGTGGAATACATTTGTCAACGACAGTAATATTATGTGTCACTTTTTGGAGAACAGGATAAATTATCACTTCGAACGTCGTAGTTGTCACTAAACCGTGTTCTCGGCAAAGTGTTTGGCCTTTAGAAAAATGAATAACTAATGAACTCCAATTTGATTGGTTGTTTAGTCTTCTATTCCCCGAACAAATCGCCAATGACTGTATGACGAAAAGTATCTCCCATTCCCTTTGCGAAATTACAAGGTAATGGCAAAAATTGGGAAATTTAAAATTCCATTTAACCGTAAAATAACACAGTCAAATTTTCGCAGAAATATTGGTCATTGAATACGAGATCAAATTATTCGGTCTTCCGTAAGAAATTTCCGTTGGGAAATCACACATAACCCACTTATACAGTATATTTCCGTACAACGACAATTCTTATCTCCTCAATAGCATTAAATTTCATTGATAGGCTCTAGCAAGACCAGACTTTCAATATGCTGATACCTACAAAAACATGATGATTAGTGGTAATCTTTTACAATATGAGTGAGAATTAATACCTTAGCTTTTGGTGAATCATTTTAAAAGTAAATATATCATATTTATTTATAAAAGGAACTTTATTGATGACAAATGCAAAAACTACACTAAATTAATGCGTCATTTAACAAAGTTATTTAATTTTTATTTATAAAGAGAAGAAAGTTACAACAAGTGACTTAACTATTCCAAGGAAAGTTTCTATTATTCACATTAATTCATATATTCTTATTATTCCTCTTCATTCAATTATTCATTTATTTACTACAAACCACACAAAATCATAACACATATAAGATACATTTATAATCAAAGATGCTTTTACACTCAAGGATATTCAATCAGAATTGTTCAATATCTACGACAAATAAAATATTAAATACAGTTAAGACTTCAACAAAATATTATTCACAGAGTCATACCATACGAAGAAACAATACAAATTTAGCATTTAACAGATCTCCAAATAATGACAATGCATCAACCTTCGGTAAATTAAAATTTATTCCAAATATACCCAATAATAGTAACACGACGAGTGAGAAACCAACCATTGATTTTAAATTTAAATTCATTAATCAAACAAATACGAACGGAAAAACATTGACCAAACAATCTAAATGGTCTAGCCATTCATTACCTTCACAAGAAGTTTTAACTAAACAACGTGAAAATGATATATTAGAAGCGCAACAAGAGAAGGAAAAATTAGATGCTGCTAAGAAAATTATCGAAGAAGCTGAAATCAATTCAGCCCCATCTATTCAAGAAACTAAGACGACTACAACAGCAACTGAAGGTAAAACTACTTCTAGCAGCTTAAAGACAAAAAAGAGAAAGAGAACGTTAAGACCGCGTAAAGCTATAATATCGTTATCACCAAAGGCGATAATTCATTTGAAAGCATTATTAGACCAACCAAATCCACAAATGATTCGTGTTGGTACTAGAAATCGTGGTTGTTCAGGTACTACATACGATCTACAATATATTTCGGAGCCAGGTAAATTCGATGAAATTATCGAACAGGATGGCGTTAAAGTTGTTATTGATTCCAAAGCATTATTTAGTGTCGTTGGATCCGAAATGGATTGGGTTGATGAAAAATTACAATCTAAATTTGTTTTCAAGAATCCAAATTCAAAGGGAACTTGTGGCTGTGGTGAAAGTTTCATGGTATAAGTGAAGTAACCTAATCTTATAATTATTTATTTATTTTTGAGTCATTCTCTTCAAAGATACAAAGGGGAATCTCAAATACCTATTTATTATTTACATAAACATATTTATTTCTAAATGCATAATCTTTAGACAAATCCATAGTTGTCGTTACCAAGTGCCAAGGCCGTCAGTTGCCACTCTAGTGTGTCTTCACTATCCGCACCATGTACTATGAACCGACGCTATTCATACAACACGATTAAGAACCAATAACTGACATAGAAATTTATGGAATATGAGAGATATATCTCCACGATGGCAGAGACACATCCACGAACTCTTGACACTCATCCCTTCCCAAATGTTATTCCCCTACACTACCAGGTACAAACCTTTGTTAAGCGATGCACAATAATATATCCCCTATTTTTCTCTTTGGTTCTGGGAGATTCTAGAAAAACCGCGTAGAACCTACTAGAATTTTCTCGTCTCCAGCTAGAAGCAGCCCATCGCCCTTTTAATTAGTAGGAACATATGCAGAGGTAAGTTAACTTCTTAAGTAAATTCTCATCATCTCATAAGGACATTTTCCTAGGGAAAGGGGGAAGGTATTCCAGGTGTCTCTGTTTCCGAGAATTTTCTAGTAAATTGACATCTTTCTGTTAGACACAATTAATTTCAGAATATATAAGGAGTTGATATTTTCCAGATTATATCAGCTCGAAAAAACAAATTTCCTAACTCTCATATTTTTACTTTGACGTATAGCAAGTAACTACACAAGAAAAAGAACAGAAAAACAAACATACAATACGACATGAGTGAAGAAAGTAATTTTACAGACAAAGCATTGAATATCGTCACAATTGCTCAAAAGTTAGCTCAAGATCATCAACATCCACAAATTTTGCCAATTCATTTATTAGCTGCATTTATTGAAACTCCAGAAGATGGTTCAATTGCATATTTGCAAAATTTATTTGATCAAGCACGTTATGACTACGATGCATTTAAGAAAATTGTCAATAAAACCTTAGTTCGTGTACCACAACAACACCCTGCTCCATCACAGATTAGTCCAAGTTATGCTCTTGGTCAAGTTTTACAAGAAGCTGCAAAGATACAGAAACAACAAAAGGATTCATTTATTGCCCAAGATCATTTATTATTTGCTCTTTTCACCGATTCTTCAATTCAACAAGTCTTTAAGGAGGCACAAGTTGATATAGAAGCAATTAAACAACAAGCTTTAGTATTAAGAGGTAATCAAAAGATCGATTCTCGTGGTGCTGATACAAATACACCATTAGAAAATTTGTCTAAATATGCTATTGATATGACTGAACAAGCAAGATTAGGTAAGTTGGATCCAGTGATTGGTAGAGAAGAAGAAATTAGAAGTACTATTAGAGTGTTAGCAAGAAGAATTAAATCAAATCCATGTTTAATTGGTGAACCTGGTATCGGTAAGACTGCTATTATTGAAGGTATTGCTGCTAGAATTATTGATAATGATGTTCCAACTATTTTACAAGGTTGCAAACTTTATAGTTTAGATTTGGCTGCTTTAACTGCCGGTGCCAAGTACAAAGGTGATTTCGAAGAAAGATTAAAAGGTGTTTTAAAAGAAGTTGAGGAATCTAAAACTTTAATCGTTTTATTTATTGATGAAATTCATATGTTAATGGGTAATGGTAAAGATGATGCTGCAAACATTTTGAAACCAGCATTATCAAGAGGCCATTTGAAGGTTATTGGCGCTACCACTAATAATGAATACAGAGCCATTATTGAAAAAGATGGTGCCTTCGAAAGAAGATTCCAGAAGATTGAAGTATTGGAACCAACTATTAGACAAGCTACAGCTATCCTAAGAGGTTTACAACAGAAGTATGAAATCCATCACGGTGTTAGAATCTTAGATAGTGCTTTAGTTACTGCTGCTCAATTAGCTAAACGTTATCTACCTTACAGAAGATTACCTGATTCTGCATTAGATTTAGTCGATATCTCATGTGCTGGTGTAGCTGTTGCAAGAGACTCTAAACCAGAAGAATTAGATTCTAAAGAACGTCAATTACAATTGATTGAAGTTGAAATTAAGGCCTTAGAAAGAGATGTTGATACTGATAGTACTACTAAGGAAAGATTACAAACTGCTAGAAAGAAGGAAGCTTCTTTGAAGGAAGAATTAGAACCATTAAGACAACGTTACAACCAAGAGAAACATGGTCATGAAGAATTAACTAATGCCAAGAAGAAGTTAGAAGAATTGGAAACCAAAGCTTTGGATGCAGAAAGAAGGTATGATACCGCTACAGCTGCTGATTTAAGATACTTCGCTATTCCAGATATCAAGAAACAAATCGATAGATTAGAAAATGAAGTTGCCGAAGAACAGAAACGTGTTGGTGATAATTCAATGATATCCAATGTTGTTGATTCAGATACCATTGCAGAAACTGCTGCTAGATTAACGGGTATTCCAGTTAAGAAATTAACAGAATCTGAAAATGAAAAATTAATCCATATGGAAAAGGATTTAGCAGAACAAGTTGTTGGTCAATCTGAAGCTGTAAAAGCAGTTGCCAATGCAGTTAGGTTATCAAGATCTGGTTTAGCAAATCCAAGACAACCAGCTTCCTTTTTATTCTTAGGTTTATCAGGTAGTGGTAAGACTGAACTAGCTAAGACAATTGCTAATTTCTTATTTAATGATAAGGATATGATGATTAGAATTGATTGTTCTGAATTAAGCGAAAAACATTCTGCTTCGAAGTTATTAGGTACAACCGCTGGTTATGTTGGTTTCGAAGAAGGTGGTTTCTTAACTAATCAATTACAATACAAACCATATTCTGTTATATTATTTGATGAAGTTGAAAAGGCTCATCCAGATGTTTTAACCGTCTTATTACAAATGTTGGATGATGGTAGAATCACTTCAGGTCAAGGTAAGACTATTGATTGTTCTAACTGTATCGTTATCATGACATCTAATTTAGGTGCTCAATATATTATCGGTCAAGAAGGTTCCAAGATTAAGGATGAAACTAAACAATTAGTTATGACTGCCGTTAAGGCCCATTTCAGACCTGAATTCCTAAACAGAATTTCGTCCACCGTCGTCTTTAATAAATTATCAAAGAAGGCCATTATCAAGATTGTTGATATTAGATTAAGAGAAATAGAGGAAAGATTTGAAGCTAACGATAAACATTACAAATTAATTGTTAGTAAAGCAGCCAAAGATTTCTTAGCCAAATATGGTTATTCTGATGATATGGGTGCTCGTCCATTAAACAGATTGATTCAAAATGAAATTTTGAATAGATTAGCTTTAAGAATCTTAAAGGGTGAAATCCAAGATAAAGAAGATGTTAAAGTTGAATATGTTAAAGGTTTAGATCGTAACGATGAAAATGCAAATGATGAAACAGAAGAACATTTGGATGTTATTGCTAACCATGAGGCTGCTCCAGGTGGGGAAAACTATGTTGATGATAACATGGATATCGACGAATACGATTAAACAAAAATGGCAACCTCTTATAAATCTAATATTCGTTCGTATAAACTAATGACGATATATTAATTCCTTTGTAAAAACATTTATATAAATAATAAAACAATAAATTATGAAATAATCTCAGTTTTTCTAGAGAGGGATAGATGAGTATTAGAATGTATCCGAAAGATTGTAGGTAAATGTATACACTCTATTTATATAATTTTGTTGTATACAAATAAATTATGAAACGAGTGCTGAATAATAATATACGTAGATATTAAATTAATTTCTTTGAGCATCAAATAAATTTTTTTCTGGTAAAGATTTTTTCTGACCTGAGGCTGTCATCACTTGCTAGATAATATAATACTTTACAAATGATTTTGTAGTTATTTATTTTGACTACTAATGAAGGTGTGCTTAGCAGTGAGTAAAAATAACACAACAACCAATCTAGGCATCAATTTAAATTTGTGATGCATTTTTAAAATATAACAAAGTTAAGATCAAAGTTGTGTGGATAGAATAAAGTTTCCTGATATTTTGTGTGAAATTTAAACTATCTCGAAGTACTATTTCACTATTAAAGAGGAGCCCAACAGCTTATGTTTTATTTTGAATGAAGTTGTGTGGCACAAGAAAAGTCCTGTAAATTTGCTGTTCTTTGAAAAATTTCCGTCGCCAATAGAAACAGGTTATTAAAGGGAGACAAAGAAAGGAGCTCTGAGTAGGTGATTTAAACTTGAGAAAACAATATAAAAAAAGAAACAAGAAAATACATAAATGCGATGAGCCACACTTAGGTTCCATTAACACCGCCAAGTATATAAAAATTGTTTGGTAAATTGAAACAGATAGGATATTCAACGGTTATAATTTCCTCTTTCACGCATCGATGTTCCTGTTAAAACAATTTCATGCGAATACACTTTTTTAAAGGGAATAATGGAGGAAAAAATTATTCGAGTAAAAAAGAATCGAAAAGCACATAACCGTTAAGGAACTAAATAAACTGAACATATTTCTAATGCGGTCTTCTGCTTAGTAATTGTAAGCGTACTTTTTCTTAATGTAATATTTACGTCAATGATACACATTGGCCTGCCTTTAAAGAAGGAAAAGACAATAGATTTTCAGACCTGGCTGTAAAAGAGTTCTAATGCACTATAGATGGTGCGGGATATCTTATATATTTTTTCGAGTCAGGAAAGTCTACGAATTTTCTGTACTACCTGCCAGGGGTTTAAAGATGAAAACTACAGGAAAATATTTAAAAATTATAAAAATAAAATCGAAAGTTAATAATGATCTCAGGAATGTTATAGGATTGACAATAACAAAAACTCATAATAATGAGGAGTTCCGAAGAACAAGATAAGAGGGATCGTGAAAAAAATTGTTTTCTTTATTGATAACGAATGTCATTCATCAAAAAGATCAAGTAGGCATATTAATCAACAAAGTTTAACCATCTGAGGACAATGTTTGTTGCTCTTGTTTCTTAGTGTTACGAACTTTTCTTTTTGGGTTCTTCCTTTTGTTAAGATTGACAATATGACTAGAATTCTTGTCAATAATAAAAATAACTCCAAAAAAAAAGAGTTTTGAGGAAGAGGAAAAAGGTATCTGTAGTCTACAATATAAAATAGCTACCAACTTATACGGTAAAGATAATACACTGCCAGAGAGAGAGAGATCATAAGAGGAGTAAAAAATCTGATGTAGTGCATAAAACAAAAGACTGATCTTTCTGCACAGTTTTTTTTATTACTTAAAAAGGAAAATATGAAATATTTCATGTAGTTTGACGCGAGATTATCCTCAATTTTGCATTGTTCAGAGTGTTGCCTAGAATTATTATCGTGCTATTTACTGCGTAAATATACTGAAAATTTGCTTTTTCTCCAGTTCCTCATTCTTCCTGTTCTGTTTCTCTCTTCAATAACAGACATATTGTCGCATAATTTGTGCGATTCAAAACAATTGGGCAAGGCCAAAGTAGAAGTACACATGAAACAATGGAACAAAAAATGATGGCAAGATTACCCACACTATATTGTGCAAACTGAAATGTAGGAAAATTACTGCTTTTCTGTAATGAGTCTCTTTTTTGTTTTATTCTTTTTTTCTTTCTTGTAAAGTAGTATTCGTTGTAATTATTATTACTAAGAAACGCCTGCAGTACATGGTGTCACCGCAGTAGAGAAAAGGTAAAATAAACTATAACAGGTACAAGTATAGCCAAGTAGAAACATACTTTTTATTGAAAACGCATAATATTCGTAATCTATGTCAAAAGGATAATTGTTGTTGTTCAGGCAGAAACAGTTCTTTTCCATCAAACGACAAGGTAATGCTTATTTTCAAGAGAGTAAAATTTCAGAGGGTACAAAGTATTTCATAAGAAAAAATAGATAATATTAACGTTCTCTTACATTCGATTCATAAATTTTATTTTTCTTTCTGGTTGTCCTAACTTCGAATAATAAGTAGACAAGATGCATGGTAGGTTATGAATAAGTTCATTCGCAAATAATTTTCTTAAAAATTTTCTTCATTTTATCACAATTAATATAGACCAATTTTCTTTTTCACATCGGTAAATGCGATACCTTGTAATACCTTCCTCTTCTCGAATCTTACTGGAGACGTCCAAAAATAGTGATGCTTATAATTTATAATTAGCCATCTTTTTCAGTTGACTTAGTCTTTGCAGCACTTTCTCGGATACACAATTTCTTTATCTCCGATTTTCTTGGTAATTTCGATCTTTAATAAACAGATTACTTCTTCTTTTCAT
>JAXQGP010000435.1:0-21236 GCA_037040125.1 Kazachstania sp. M6911
CATCTGGGGTACCAGCCATAAATCATATTTGTACTAGTATCACAGTGCAGCAATAATGATAAAATTTGTTTCTCATAGGAATGAAACGATTAACTATTGTTTAGAAAATCTATTGTAGTTTCGGGAAACTGTGTTCCGGGTGCGACCCCCACTTCTTGCCTGCCAAATTACGAAAGCTGAAATATTTTTTTTGCAATTTCTGCCGGATGAGAGAATCCAAGATTTTCAACTTTTGCCGGCAATTGCAGAAATTGTGCGCCGTTCGATTTCGGTCAATTGTGTTCCGAGTGGTCTAATTACCACCAATCATAATCTATGAACACCGGGCAAAGGGGTTAAGTTATACGTATTGTTAAAGAAACCTCAATAGCCTTTAGTGAAATAATATACATGGTTTTCGTGGGGCTAATTGCGGAGTAGACACATACGAGCAAGAGGGATGAAGTGCTGACGGAACACTGATTTTACTAAGAAATCTGACGGAAAAGACAGATAATCTTGTTGTGTTAGTGGGTCGATATAGTCCGTTCAGTAACTGTTAACAACCGGCCAAGAGTTAGTACATATTATACTGACACAAGTGTCCGGACTTAATTAACGGACGACACTAAATAGTTGAAATAATCGTATTGCTTCTTGTTGATATTCTAAGTAAGGATTCTACGGTTCAGATAATGAAATGGAGTAAACTTATGCTTTAGATTGTGGGGTAATACTTTAACCTGCCTATATGGTTAAGTTGACAGTTTCTTCTTTACAAATTTGAACAATTAGAGGGTAATAACTTTTTGAAGTTGGTATATTCTGAAATTGTTGAATCCGGGTATCAAATAACGTCTATAAAGGAATGTTATACCATGTTACACATCAAGTTATAATTATTAACTATACATCTAGTCAAGTGACAACTTTTTTACAAGAGATTTGGTCACTACGAGCACCATATAGGTATTATTAGAGTTTAAACGTTATTATCTACTCAAGTAATCAAATTTGAATTCTTAGTGTCTCCATATTACTATCGAGTAAAGATTTATATTATCAATATTTTATTAGTGAGTTCAATCCACATCCAACACATTTATTTTAAAACTGTCTTGTTTGTTAAGTGCATTCTTACACAAATTATGTCGTCAAAATCTTACACAGTAACGAAAAAAGAAATAAATTGGTTCCTGATAATTTGCGACTCCATCTTAACTAATTTCCTTTACAATAATCGGACCATTCTTCAATTCGATTCTTATTATCCTCTTTCTAATTCAGCATAACACGTAGCAAAATTCCGATCTTATAATTTGCGTCGTTAAATATCGTGTCACTCTAGACCACCACAGTAATGTTTACATTTTTCCATAGAAACAACCACTCATTTTACACGGTTGCCAATCTAAAAATCAACAAAACAACATTAACTGTTTATAATTCTTTTAATTATGTAAACATGTAAACAAACTACTCTTTCGTTGCTTGAGGTTCAGTGAAATAATGTATGGTGACAGTCTTACCAATATTCGACAAACCCTACACTCAGAGCCCTATGTCTGCAAAACTTGTCCCATCGCCCCGTGTAAGTTCAACGGGACACTAGTTACCGGCGGTATTTTAATTCGTTACACTGAGAGAAGACCAGCAATTTGGGCCCGGACTGCTCCGCTCCGGACTGAATTGAAAATTTCATTTGTGGTAAAATCCTTTGTTTAAGCAGTAATTTTCACATAGAAAAGGATCCGCAACTAGCTGGAGACATTGCCTTCTCATCTGAAAGAAAACATTGCTATGAAGTAAGTTCATTGAATAGTTAACAATACACGTTTACCGATGATTACGTTTTTTGTAACAGTAGCACCCTTATTATAGTAACTTATCCTTTAATCTGATGGTTCCTTACGGGATATTGATTGCTTTTTAGTTCAAGAATATTTTTATTAACAATAATCCCTCGAATATTATCTTATTGAATAATGATATATAAACATGACATCTGTTGAGGCAATCAATATCTATTCCCAATTCATAATTCTATTTTAATTAAAATATTTTCTTTATCTAATAGAACAACGATATTACTATTGCAATAATTTTTTTTGTTTAATACAATTAAAGCAATATAATATAAAAAACAACAACAACAACTTTTCTCTCAACATGTCTCAAGAATTCGATTTCACTGATAACTCTCACAGACGTTACAATCCATTAACTGATTCCTGGATTTTAGTCTCCCCTCATAGAGCTAAGAGACCTTGGTTAGGTCAACAAGAAACTCCAGCTAAATCAACTATTCCAGAATATGATGAAAAATGTTTCTTATGTCCTGGTAATAAGAGAGTTACAGGTGGTGCTAATCCAAAATATGAATCCACTTACGTTTTCCAAAATGATTTTGCTGCTGTTAAGATCGATCAACCTGCTTTAGCTGTTCAAGATTCTGGTAAGGATACTTTAAAGGATAGATTAATTAAAGTTCAAGGTGTTAGAGGTAACTGTTTCGTTATCTGTTTCAGTCCAAAACATAATTTAACTATTCCACAAATGAACGTTAAGGATCTTTTCAGTGTTATTAGTACTTGGCAAGGTCTTTACAATGATCTAGCTAAACAAGCTAGAGACGACAACAAACCATTCAAATATTTACAAATTTTTGAAAATAAGGGTACCGCTATGGGTTGTTCTAATTTACATCCTCATGGCCAAGCTTGGTGTTTAGAAGAAATTCCAAGTGAAGTCTCTCAAGAATTTAAATCCTTTGATAAATATAAACATGCCCATAATGCTGATTTATTAGGTGATTATGTTAAATTAGAAATGGAAGAAAGATCAAGAATAGTTCTTGAAAATGATAGTTTCTTAGTTTTAGTTCCATACTGGGCTGTTTGGCCATTTGAAACTATGATTGTTTCTAAGACTAAGACTCCAAGTATTGCTCATTTCACTGATAAGCAAAAAGAAGATTTAGCTTCAATGATGAAACAATTAACTGTTAAATATGATAATTTATTCGAAACTTCATTCCCTTACTCAATGGGTCTACATCAAGCTCCATTAAATGCTACTGGTGATGAATTAAACAATGCTTGGTTCCACATGCATTTCTACCCACCTTTATTAAGATCTGCTACTGTTAGAAAGTTCTTAGTTGGTTTCGAAATGTTAGGTGAACCTCAAAGAGATTTAACTGCTGAACAAGCTGCTGAAAGATTAAGAAAATTAGATGGTGTTCATCACTACACTGAAAACTTATAATTGTAACTAGTTTCTACGATATAATTTTCTTTTCTTTTCTTTCTGATGAAATAACTAATAATAATAACGAATATCTTATACTATAGAAAAATTGAGGAAAATGAAGTAGTAATAACACTGTTTTACATTTCCTCAATACGCCTAATTTTAATACGCTAACAAGCGTTTTCTATTTCTTAATATACTTTATATAACACATATACTTTTTATAAAATACATGACTAATTAATATAACAAAAATTATTATAAACTATCATTACAGTTCACTCTTTGTAGTTGTTAATGTTACATTTTTTGTCCCATCGAGAGTGTCCCCTTTGCTTTATATTGCCTAACTGAACCTCACTGTTCGCCCGGTGGCAAAAAAAAAAAATATTAACAGCGAGAGAGCACACAGGGAATTGTATCGAATTTTGATAAACTGAGTTATTAAAGACACTTAAAAGGGAGAAGTTGAAGTGGTGAAATAGTTTATGAATAGTGATAATAACAGTTTGTACCGTTATATATATATATATTGTGAATTATATTAAGCTATAATATAAGATCAGTTTATTGCAATATTGAAATTGTTTTTGGTCAACTTTAGAATTATTACAGATATCAGTTCAGTTAATCATGGGTCAAGGTGTATCTCAAGGTCAAGATAAGAAGAAGAATAAGAAAGGTGCTAATCAGAAACCTAAGTATGAACCACCTGTACAATCTAAATTCGGACGTAAGAAGAGAAGAGGTGGTCCAGCTACAGCTGAAAAATTACCAAATGTTCATCCAAGTACACGTTGTAAATTAAAACTATTAAGAATGGAAAGAATTAAGGATCATTTATTATTAGAAGAAGAATTTGTTACTAATTCTGAAATTTTGAAACCTTTTGAAAAGAAACAAGAGGAAGAAAAGAAACAATTGTTAGAAATTAGAGGTAATCCTTTAAGTATTGGTACATTAGAAGAAATTATTGATGATGATCATGCCATTGTAACAAGTCCAACTATGCCAGATTATTACGTTTCTATTTTATCTTTCGTGGATAAAGAATTATTAGAACCAGGTTGTTCTGTGTTGTTACATCATAAGACTATGTCCATTGTTGGTGTCTTGCAAGATGATGCGGATCCGATGGTTTCTGTAATGAAAATTGATAAATCTCCAACTGAATCATATAGTGATATTGGTGGTTTAGAATCACAAATTCAAGAAATTAAAGAATCTGTAGAGTTACCTTTAACACATCCAGAATTATATGAAGAAATGGGTATTAAACCTCCAAAGGGTGTTATCTTATATGGTGCACCAGGTACAGGTAAAACTTTATTAGCTAAAGCTGTTGCTAATCAAACATCTGCAACTTTCTTAAGAATTGTAGGTTCTGAATTAATTCAAAAATATTTAGGTGATGGTCCAAGATTATGTAGGCAAATCTTTAAAGTAGCTGCAGAAAATGCTCCAAGTATTGTGTTTATTGATGAAATTGATGCCATTGGTACTAAAAGATACGATTCAAATAGTGGTGGTGAAAGAGAAATTCAAAGAACTATGTTAGAATTATTAAATCAATTAGATGGTTTCGATGATAGAGGTGATGTCAAAGTTATTATGGCAACAAATAAAATTGAAAGTTTAGATCCTGCTCTAATTAGACCAGGTAGAATCGATCGTAAGATTCTATTTGAAAATCCAGATTTATCAACAAAGAGAAAGATTCTTGGTATTCATACATCAAAGATGAACCTAAGCCAGGATATAGAATTAGAGAAACTAGTGACAAGTAAAGATGATTTATCTGGTGCAGATATTCAAGCCATGTGTACAGAAGCCGGTTTGTTAGCATTGAGAGAAAGAAGAATGCAAGTTACTGCAGAAGATTTTAAACAAGCTAAGGAACGTGTTCTAAAGAATAAGGTCGAAGAAAATTTGGAAGGTTTATATCTATGATTGAAGAAATTATTATCATTTGTCATATATACACATTTATGTAAGTAATAATACAACGAATTATCAAAAGAATCTAATGAATTTTCTATATAAAATTGTAATGGTTTGACGTGATATTGTCGAATTGTGTCTGCCTCTTTTGTCATAATTGGTTTCCCCATTGTGCTATTCACTGCCACATCGAATAATTTTTCAGCGCTCTCTCGTTGTCTCGCTGGAAAAGTTATAAATAGAGCACAACAAACAGGTGACAATAACAAACAAAGTTAGCGAAAACAAAACCATAGCAGAACGTAAAGGAACTGTTATATACATTGAAACAGGGTGAATATATACGTACATACTAGCTGAACTACTGATAGCCGGTTTTTTTTTGTTAAAGATTCGTTAGACGCCATTTCATTGAAATCTCTAACACAAACATTCACAAAATGATAACTATTAAAAAGGGTCGTATAGACTGTCCTCTAGTTGAGTCAATTGCAACCAGCAATTCAACGATAGAACCTACAAATTTAAATGAAAATGAGATACAGAAACATTCACAATTGAAGAAAACAACAACAAGCTCGTCATTATCATCAGATAGTAAATCAGATGTAACTTACAGAGTTGGTGTAGCAGAGGACACCAATTTAAAATTTCGTCGATCAATGGAAGATGTTCATACATATGTTAAGAATTTTGCATCGCGGCTAGATTGGGGATATTTTGCCATATTTGATGGACATGCAGGTTCACAAGCTTCAGAATGGTGTGGATCTCATTTACATACAATGATTGAAAAGGATATATTAGAGGACGAGAGTAAAGATATAAGAGAAATTTTGAATGATTCATTTGTTCAGATAGATAAACAGATTAATTCAAAATTAGAAGGTAATAGTGGTTGTACCGCTGCAGTGTGTGTATTACGTTGGGAATTACCAGATTCAAATTCTACACATAATGATTCTCATAATGGTACAAATAACAGTAAAGATATAGACAATGAATATCCAATAGCATTGAGTCAACATAAGCGGAAACTATATACAGCAAATGTTGGTGATTCACGAATAGTTTTATTTAGAAATGGTAATAGTATAAGATTAACTTATGATCATAAGGCTTCTGATATCTTGGAAATGCAAAGAGTGGAAGCAGCAGGTGGGTTAATTATGAAGAGTAGAGTTAATGGTATGTTAGCTGTAACAAGATCATTAGGTGATAAATTTTTTGATACTTTAGTGATAGGTAATCCATTTACTACCAGTGTAGAAATTACTACGGAGGATGAATTTTTAATTATTGCATGTGATGGTCTTTGGGATGTAATAGACGATCAAGAAGCTTGTGAATTAATACAGGATATTGATGATCCAAATGAAGCTGCTAATACATTAGTCAAATATGCTTTAAATAATGGTACAACTGATAACATAACAGTTATGGTTGTAATGTTATCATGAACAATAAATAAACAATTAAATAAATAATTCAATAACAAAAAAAAAAGCTCATAATATAATATTGTTACACACCGAAAGAAAAACATTTAAATATATAAATGATTATAAATCTTGTAGTTACAACATGGATTAACAAAGATATACCCAATTCCCAATTAATATATATTTCTATATATTGAAATCATTTAGATCTAAATCACCTGAATCTCCTCCTGCGTTCCAATCAATATTTAAGTCATTGAAATCGTTCAAGGTTAGGTAATCGTCACCCATATCTTGTAAGGGATCCATCATGTTTAGACCATCATTCAAATTGTTTGCATCTGGATTAACATTACTGTCAGTTAAATTGATATCTTTACCTGCATTTTCATTAGTAGCAGGTTTCTTCGTATCATTTGTATTGTTGTTGTTATTGTTGTTGTCACCAGTTGATTTGGTAGTTAAATCAGTAGTACTTGTTAAAGTATCAGCTAATGGATCGAAATTAGTGTTATCAAGATCTGTAAATAGAGACATATCCATATTATCTAGATCATTAAATACACTATTTGAACCATTTTCAATAAGTGTGGCATTAGTTCTATTTTTGATGTCATCTTTATTATTTGTGTTGCTATTATTTTTACCGCTAGATTTAATAGGCGATGTTAATGATGTTAGTGGATCGATATCATTTGAATCAGCAGATATTGCGAGTATACCTGGTTTATTGGTACCTAAATCATCACCGAATCCAGTTGTTATACCTGTATCTTTATTGTTGTTGTTGTTATTATTATCTACATTCATACCAATATTATCATCGAAACTTAATTGCATATCATCCATTAAATCTAGAGGGTTATTAGATGATGAACCTGCTGTAGTTTGTACAGCGGCAGCAGCAGATTCTTTTGCCTTTGCTTTTGCTTCTTCTTCCTCTTTTTTCTTCTTTTCCAACAACTCTTTCTTTTCTTTCTCTTTTTGTTCTTTCTCTCTTTGTTGTTTCTCCTTGGCTAATCTTTGTTTCTCTTGTTCTTGTTCTAATTTCTTCTTCTTTCTTTCTTCTTCTAATGCAGCTTCCTTCCTTCTAGTTTCTTCTTTCTCTAAACCTATTTTATTTAATGTTTCAACATAACTTGCACATTTATCTAAAGTAATATCTAAATCATCCAATATTCCATGAAACATATGAAATTTTTCCTTTAAATTTTTTTGATGTTCTCCAGAGAATCCATTAGTAATCCCATTATCCAATTGAATAGTCTTTAATTGTTCTTGAACTAACATTTCTGTACTCATTTTCAACATATCATCAAAACATTGAGTTAATTTATTTTTATGTAATTGAGCAGTAGGAGAATCAGTATTCTCTATCGTGACGGAATTCTTAGCAACCATCTTAATCTATCTATGCTTGTGCCGTATCTGAATCAAATATTGTCGTAGTTAATATGACTTCACTAGTAACTTGTTACTATTCTACTTGTTCTGTTACTCTTTGTTGATAGACATCAATATTTTCATATATGTAAGATTAATAAACTACTCCCAAAATTTTTCAAATTCGAATGTCACACAGTAAACTCGGGTGGGTTCACAACGCTGCGGAATTTCAGCGGAGACTTACAGGGGAAGCAAACTCACCTTTGATGAGAATCACACAGATGCAGAATAAGATAGATAGATATAAAGGGATAACTAGATATATAAATGTTATTGGGTAGTGCAACAGAATAGTAACAATACGATCACGATTAGGTGTGTGCTGTATAGTTTAAAAAATGGCCAAGATTTTCTGTTTAGCTGATGTTTGTATGGTTCCTATCGGTACCGGTAGTGCTAGTGTCTCTGATTTTGTTGCATTAATTGAAGCAAAGATTCGTGAGAGTCCATTAAAGAGTACTTTACATAGTGCTGGTACTACTATTGAGGGTCCATGGGATGAAGTTATGGGCTTAATTGGTGAAGTCCATGAATATGCTCATTCTAAGGGTATTGTTAGAATTCAAACAGATATTAGAGTTGGTAGTAGAACTGATAAGCATCAAACTGCTCAGGATAAAGTTGATAAAGTATTAAAGAAACTAAGTGAAGAGAAATAGTTCTTCAAAATATTTATATCTTTTGTAAATCATTGAAAGGTAATAAAGTATTGATAAAATAATATTACAAGTACATAAATTATATAAATTAATAAAAAAATATATGTATATGTTAGCTGAGAATGTGGTTATCAAAATCGATTGGAATATATATCATTTATTCTGCTAAACAATTGTGTTATTTCTTTTTGAAAAGTAAATATGTATGTGAGAGTGATTATGATTTAGTTGTTTAAGCTTGAGTAGAAGAAGAGTACTTGGTAACAGCTCTAGTACCTTCAGAGACAGCGTGTTTAGCTAATTCACCTGGTAAGATTAATCTAACAGCGGTTTGAATTTCTCTGGCAGAGATAGTAGATTTCTTGTTGTAAGCAGCTAACTTAGAAGCTTCGGTAGCGATTCTTTCAAAGATATCGTTAACAAAAGAGTTTAAGATAGACATAGATTTTTGAGAGATACCAGTATCTGGGTGAGTTTGTTTTAAAACTTTGTAAATGTAAGAAGAGTAAGTTTCCTTTCTAGCCTTAGTTCTCTTCTTACCATCAACACCAGAAGAAGTCTTCTTGGCAGCTGGTTTCTTTTCAGCTGGAGCCTTGGAGGCAGGTTTCTTTGAAGCTTGAGTAGACATTATATGATAATTATGTTAGGGATATACAGGTTCTTTGAGTAAGAACAAGAAACCCAAGAAAGCAAACGAACTAAAATATATTGCAATTATCTAATACTACTCTCCTTATATATAAAACTACATAACTAACAGCAAAATTTGCAGATACATTGATCGTGTTGTTGATCAACAAAAGTAACGAAATACACGACGCCAGAATATATTATAGTATATTACACGATATAATTCCTGAAACAACAAAGAGAAGTGCAGCACAATCGCATGAGTTGTTGATTGAACTACTGATACACTTGTTGATTTCACAATGAACTTGACTACACAAAGTGCGAAACACTGAGAACAATCACCATTCATTAACTACTGACCATTGACTGTTTGTATGCGAATATCTGAGAACAACTGACAGAACACACTCGTAATAAAAAAATAGTTTTCGCGTCGCGTCGCGTCTCACAGTGAATGAGTTGCTGCCACTGGTAATAGCAATAATAGAAATAGTGGTAGTGATGACTATATGTCCCAAGATGGTAGTTCTGGTTATCAACAATCAACAACGAACCGTTACGATGAAGAAATGGTACATGGGCATGTGTGCGTGCAGTGTTACTATCATTGTGGACGTTCAGTTGGATATTAGGGATTGCGTCGTAGGATTATATACATTTATATATAAGAGATGATATATGGTTGTTATGTAACTTAGTATCATTTGTTAATATTCTCTTGGTTTGTACTTTTTTGCTAATATAAACTACTCATTCACACAATAACTAATTAAATATACATAATGTCTGGTGGTAAAGGTGGTAAAGCTGGTTCTGCTGCTAAAGCTTCTCAATCAAGATCTGCTAAAGCTGGTCTAACTTTCCCAGTTGGTAGAGTTCATAGATTACTAAGAAGAGGTAACTATGCTCAAAGAATTGGTTCTGGTGCTCCAGTTTATTTAACTGCTGTCTTAGAATATTTAGCTGCCGAAATCTTAGAATTAGCTGGTAACGCCGCTAGAGATAACAAGAAGTCTAGAATCATCCCAAGACATTTACAATTAGCTATCAGAAATGATGATGAATTAAACAAATTATTAGGTAATGTTACCATCGCCCAAGGTGGTGTCTTACCAAACATTCACCAAAACTTATTACCAAAGAAGTCCTCTAAGCCAAAGGCTTCTCAAGAATTATAAATTAACTAATTAATTAAATTTATAATTTATTAAATAACTGTATATATTCATATATATCACAATTTGTATCCATTAAGAAAATAAAATAAAAAAATATAATATAAAAAAAAAACGCAAATACTTTTATTATTTGCCCGCTATCATATCTACTGCAATATTTATACCGGAGATTAATACTTCGACACCAACTAATACAATAACAATAAATTCTAAATATTCTTCATGTGAATGTCCTAATTGTTCTTTCAACATTTGTAAAAGATCAGAGATAACTTCCAACCTTTGATTTAATAATGCAACCCTTTGATTAATTTCAAGGTAACCACGTGTAGCTTGATATATCGGTTCTAATTGAGGTTCTGACCACATAATTTCAGGTGAATCTAATACAGATCCATGTAAATTAATATTAATTCTTAATATAAATAATTCACCTATACTTTTCATAATATCCTCTTTTGACATAGAAACTTTACCACTTGATGCAATTTCTTGTGGAATATCCTCTGTATCATCAATTGTATTCTCAACTAATTCTTCAAATAATGATATCTTAACACTTTGTGCAATGGCGTGCGATATAGATAATTTAACCATGTAATTAGATCCATCTCTCAATGTAATAAAATCATTATAAATTCTAGGTTGATAACTTTGTGTCACATAATAATTAAATTCTTCAATTTGAACATCTTCTTCTGCCAATTTCTCTTTCTCAAACCTTTCAATGTCAGTAAGGAACGATTTCTCCTCATTCTCTGTAAAACCCCACATCACAACAACACCATATTCAAAGATGAAAAGATCAGGTTGTTTATCACCAACATTAATCTCTCCACCTTCATCATCAATTCTAATTAAATCCTCATGTTGAAATCGTTTATCACCTCGCCAATCTGTGTACATAAACGGCGTATATAGACATTCATCAAATAATTTAGGATGTGTATGATGTACCTTTTTGGTATCCTTTAACCAATACATTAATTCTCTCATATTATAACTACTTGCAGAACTATACGCTGTACATCTTGGTAATAATTTCCTATGTTTCTTACCTAATTTCTCCGCATCTCTTCTTGCTGATTTATCCTTGATACGATTAACTTGAGAATAAACGTCTCTTTCATGGTTATCATCATCGTCTTCGTCGTCATCATCGTCTTCTTCCTCTTCGAGAATCTTATTACTACCAGAAGGTGTCCCATTGACAGATTCCTGTTTTGAAGCAATTTCCGTAACTTTACCCACTAGTATATTCTTATTAGAACGTTCACTTTTATCTGTACTCTTCCTTTTGAATGGTTCTTCAGGTAATAATTTTAATTTCTGTGCAGTACGAGATGTACGTTGTGGTCCAACTTTACCCTTTACATGACCCTTCTGATACCTCGAAGAAGTTACTCTTTCTCTATTCATCATTTCATCATCACTGTCATCACTATCATTATTATCATTATTACTTATCGTATTCGCATCCGGTTTATTTGAAGATGGTGTATTTTTAGGAATATATTTTGAGGCATTAACATTAGCAGTAGGTTTCAACAATGGATTTCGTTCCGGTTGAGATGATTTAGAACTGTCATATGAAGACATTATGATATATATATATATATATATTTCTGCTATTTTTTCAATATCTAACGATAGATATTGTGTTCTTGCATCAAGTATATTTAATATTGGCTGCTTTTCAACTGATGAGCATAATCGTCAAAGGTCCCTTGTTGTTTGAGGACAAAAAATTAATTTTTGGAAAATTCAAAAAATTTCAAGTGAACAACAACAAAGGTCAATTGTGTTATGTATTGAAAGCGGAATATATAAGAAAGTATATTCATATTAAAGAAGTAAATATTTGTTATTATAAGAATTGGAACAAATAGAAATAATTGATACGTTCGTATACAATATGAGTGGTACCGAAGATAAAGAATTGAAACGTAAAGTTGACGACTTAAGAGAAAAAAATGAAGTATTGGGTCTAGCGATTCAAAGATCTAGACACGCTGTTAAAAGATTAAAATTAGAATATGGTGTTCTGTTAGAGAGATTAGAGACTAGAATTGGGTTAGATCCTTTATTAAGGTTTGAAAATCCTTTACCTACTCTATCTGCATTTAAGAAAGAATTGTTAGAGAAACCAATGAAAAGAGCAAAGACCAAGAGACAAAAAGCTAAAGAAAGAGATCCAAATATGCCAAAGAGACCTACTAATGCTTATTTAATATACTGCGAAATGAATAAAGAAAAAGTGAAAAGTTTGGGTTCTTCAGATGTTACAAGAGATTTAACAGAAGGTTGGAAAGCATTAGATGAAGAAGGCAGAGCTCCATATTATAAATTATATAATGAGGATAGAAATCGTTATAGACAAGAAATGGAAATATATAATAAAAGAAATGAAAATGGTAAAGTTAAAAATAGTGATGATGAAGATGAAGAGGACGAAGAGGACGACGACGACGACGAAGAGGAAGAAGAAGAGGACGCAGATGGACCAGAGGTAGAAGCTGAAGCTGAAGAAGATGATGAAGAAGAAGAAGAAGAAGAAGAAGAAGAAGAAGAAGAAGAAGAAGAAGAAGAAGCTTCGGAAGATACAGAAGCTGCTGATAAAGAACAAAATAATGATGGCGATGAAGATGACGTTAATGAAGAAGAGACTATGGACACACAGGATGAAAATGAATCAGAAACTACAAAGGAACAAAACTCTACTACCACGACAGCAACAACTAATGAAAATAAGCTAACTCGTACGCCAATAAAGATGAGAGTAGATTCAGTGTTATCCGATTCTCCAACAAGTGAAACCAAGCATACGGTTATACCGGCAAGCGAAGTACAAGACGCCAAGTCAACAATAGATTATGAAAGTGTTAAAGTCAAAGAGGAGAAAAATGATAATGAAGACGACAAGACTGGTGATGACTTGAAAACTAAAGAAGGTGATGCAGTCACTGATTCGGAATAAACCCTTTAAGGTATAATTGATCATTAATGTATGTATAATTCGTAAATAGACGTATAATATGAATGTTTTTATAAACGTATTGTATTAATAGCACTAAATTGCCAAATTTCTTCCCAAATGTTTCTAAATAGTATTTTTTCTATTAATTTTATTATACATAAATGAATTTACTTAAAATAATCTATAAAAAGTTCAAAGTAACTAACTTCTTCTCTTCTTGTTCTTTCTTTGATAGAACCCGTTTTCATCCTTTTCATGCTTTCTCTTTTCTCTTGATCTTGCGTGTTTTCTCAATTTCTTCTGAGCAGCTAATTCTGGATCATTGATAGTCATTATAGATCTCTTAGCTCTTCTTTCCTCTCTTCTTCTGATAACAATCTGTTTGACGTTAGTGTAAGCTTCTGTAAATTCTGAAACAGACATCTTTGATTCAACCATTTGTAGGCATTCTTGGGATAAATTCGATAACTCTTCTTGTTCTTCTGTTAATCTACCTCTATCAGATTCCAGATGCATGTATAATGCCAGTATAATCTTTTCAGCTTCTTGCACAATTTGTTCCTTAGATAGAACTTGTAAAGCTAAAGCAAAAAATTGGATACCAGATTTTTTAGACATAAACGAATCAGCATGGTTCTTTTCACTTCTAATAATATTGGAAACTCTATTAACCATGTAATCAATCGCATTAATGTATGATGTTTCATACTCACTATTTTCTTCCTTTTCACCTTTACCATGGAATTTCGTGTTATTCTCACTCCAGGTCATTGTAATCTTAATCAAAGTCTTGATTGAAATTGAAGATAGACCTTCAGAAATACCAGGTGCTGCAAGTTGATGTAATACTCTGGAAGCAATGTTTTGAATCTCTTCTTCATTAAATTTTTCATCTAATTCATCCAAATGGTTCACTAACTCATTAACTAAACGACCAGACGCTTGACGAACCCATGTATGAGGGTATAATAGACAAGCAATTACAGCTTCCCATAATTTCTTTGAAGAATTCTTAAATTCCTCGGAAGCATTCTTTTCAATAAAAGTAGCATATAAGTTCAAAGCAGAGTAAATCAAATCCCAGTTTGCATCGGAACCAATTTGAGTATCAGATAGAACGTTTTCAATCCTACTTTTAGCTAGTCTATCTAGCTCAGTATTCTTACCAACACCTAAACTAGTTAGATAAATCTTGTAGATTCTTAAACCTAAGTTGGAGAATGTTGCATTATCAGCTTGCTTCAACCATGTACCAATATATTTATCGACATCAGCTAAATTGTTTTCGTCTAGAATAGATAACATACGACCTAGTAGAACGGTAGCCATCTCACGACATTTACCATTGTCATCATTGAAACATACGTTTGCTAAAGAAATAAAGAATGAAGAGGACAATTTTGATAACAGCTCAGGGGATGATTTTGTAATGATTAAATTGACCAATTCCATGACAGATTGTCTACCATCAGGTGCAGGGTATTGTAAATTGTCTACCATAAATTTAAATTGTTTTTCTAATCTACCTTTACTTTGATCATATTCCATTAAAAACTGGTAATATACTGTTCTAGCAACATTTCTGATATCTTTCGAATGGTTTGTCACCATAATCTCACGTACTGAGCCAATAATATCATACAGTTCAGGTAGCATAATATGTTTGGAGACTAATGCTTTCAGGAAATTGAAAGCTAAACCTTGCTTACTTGGTTCGTTTAAATCTGGTAATACTCTCAGTAATACGTAACTTAATGCGGTATCCTTTAATTTGATATCTTTATGACGAATGAAGGAGGATAAAAATTTTAGACCCATTTGGCACAAGTCATTAGAGGTAGATGGCGAATCCTTAATCAAATTCAGTACCTTACGAGCACAATTCTTGAAAAGTCCTTCTGATTCTTCTGTAAATTCTAGTTTAATTAAAATTACCAAAACACGTAAAGCACTGGTCAAAACTTCTTCATTTTCTGATTCTAGTGATTCCTTCAATAATGGAATAAACCCAGTCAAATATTTTGCATCCAATAGTGTCTTATTTCTTGATAAAATCGTACGTAACAAATCCAAGGAAAACTTCTGCATAACGTTTGTGTATAGCGAACTTTCTTTATGAACCATAGTATTCTTCGCATTCAAATTGACTAAGAAAAATTCTTCCTTTTCGTCAACGACCTTCTTAACCTTATTCTTACGAGTCATAAACTCCTTATCCTTTGATTGTTCGAATATTTCATAGCAAACAGAAAGGATATCATGAGTTTTGCAAACTTCATTATGGTTAATACCAAGGGCATATCTTCTCAACAATTCTTCTAGTTTCTTTTGAGTTTTCAGATTAATATGTTCTGATAATAATGCCTTTACTGGGTTTAAAACTTCATCAAATGATGCTAATGAAATATTAGATGATAAGACTTCACCTGTGTCATAACTGTGGTTGACCTTAACTTCGATCATTTTGGTATGGTAATTATCAGATTCCTTTTCTTGACCAGTTGAACCGAAAATATCTTCCATTATAACTGCAACGATTAAAGATGCAGATTCATCTAGGTCTCCGTGTTCCAAACGGTCAAATATAGATCTGACAATATAATGGACTGTATAGCCAAGAACATGGACCTGAGAACCTCTCTGTAATGCGGATTTTAACTCCTTGATAATGAAGTATAAGTATTTAGCACCAACATTGTTTGTAATTTTCGCAAGATTAGATCTTACAGCATCACGTAACTCACTTGCTTTACTTCTTAAAATTTGGCATATCTTAGTCAAAATACCTGGTAACAAATTAACGATATCATCATGATCTAACCCTAGAATAAAGTTAACCAATGCTTCAGAAAGAGGAATTCTTGCAATAACTGTCTCCTCATCCCTAATGGCCACAATTTTGGTTAATGTTGGGTATATATCATCCTTCACGTAAGATACCAACTCTTCATTTCCTTTTGGTAATTTACAAAGACTATCATGCATAGCAACATCATTATCCTTCATAGCAATTAAGGTATTTTTCAAAGAGTTTGATACCTCGTTAATCAATAGTACACTCTGTTTCAATTTATCCCCATTAGCTTTCACAAATGAAATATACCTGCGAAGTAGAGCTCTATATTGTTTCCAACTCATTCTTTGTGATAGTGCACCGATAGTTTGTAAGGCTTCATTACCTATATTTCTGTATTTGTCTTCATCAGTAAACACATAATGCTCAATGATTGGAATCAAATAGTGGGAAACACTATTGTCGGCCAATTGTGAAGAATATTCTCTTAATCTTTTTACAGCCCTTTGACGACGATGTAATTGAATGTGCGTTATGTTTGTAAAGAAGTTAGCTTCTTCGTCACCTTTAAATAGCAATACCTTCATATCATCAAAACCAGAGTAGAAAGTTACGTTTTCAACATAGTAAGATACAACTGAAATATATTCGTTTTGAATATCTTCGGTATATTTTCTTAAACCGGAACAGATAAGTGGCAGGACAATTTTCTTGAATGTGGTAACACCTTCTGAATCTTCCCCTGAAGCATTTTCTTTGTTTAGATAATCACCGTATAATTTCACACAATGGGATGCGTTAGTTCTCAAGGCCAGTTCTTCTTCGTCATTGATAAAATATAAGCAGTTGTAAAGAATAGGTAACCACTGTAGGTTTGTAAATTCTAAGTATAATGATTCAGTAAAACGTTTGAAAGCTGATAGCATTCTTGGGAAATCATATTCATGCATACGTCTGATTGAGTAAGAATTGAAATCGGATAATAACTCCGAAACAACTTGGATATTATCAAAACGTTGTCCAAATTTACTAAAGATACCATTCAGTTCAAGTCTTAAATCACGTTCCTTAAATAACAAATATAACCCAGCAAGATTCTTGTATAGTTTCTCGATATCTGACCATGGACAATCGTACTCAGCAACTAGGACAGATATAATTTTTAGTAATTTGATTGTGTCATTGTTTTTCAAATTCTTGAAGTTCTTTTCTATGATCAATTGTAGTGCATCTAATAAGTACTTTCTAGTTTCATTATTTTGGATGTAACCAGCTTCACTCATATTTAGAAGCAATGTTACTGCCTTCGACATAGTTTCAACATTGACCATACGGTTGTATAATTGCGGTAGTACTTGTAGACAGGAACCAGCAACGATAGAAACTAGGTCTACATACTCATCTTCAGTTGAAGGTTTGCTAATAATGTCATTACAACCGTCAAGGATAATATTAACAACAGCTTCCTTCGCATGTTCGTTCGATAATGTTTCCATTAAGGCTTTTATAACAGCGTAATCATCGTGATACAAAAATTTGTAGTACAATGGATCCTTCGCCCAAAATACAATAAGCTTCATTAAAGATGATGTTTGTTGTAAATTCTCGTTAGCAAATTGTTCTAAACGAGGGTTTAATACAATATCATATATTTCTTCGACAGAGTTAGTCCAGTCATACTTATCTTCTAATGTTTGGAAAATGGCGTTTAAACATTTCAATGAGTGTTGTCTTAAATTTGTAGTTAATTTCATCTCAAAACCTGAATTATTTTCATGGGCGATTGAAGATGCATGGGACATAGCAATTGTGTAAAGTAAAGGTTTAATGACGGTACCTACTGCTTGTGGGAAGTTTGAACCTAGGTATGCCAAAGACATATTAACAATATTTACAAAACCAGTCATTCTTCTTAAGTTCAACGCTGTTACTTCGGAGTCCCTGATAGCATAATTATTATCGTAGAAGTATTCATATCCAAAACCGTTGCTACCTAGTTCGAAAAACTTGATAATAAACTCTTCTCTTAGATTTGGTAAAACAGATAAAACAGCCACTTTTCTACTCTTTTTAATACCGCTAGTTGTTGGAGTCTGAGCACGACCATATAAAATTCTCAAAATATATGGAATAATCTCACTTTCTTCAGATGCAGTAATTACCTTTGAATCATTATCAGACAAGAATTTTGTAACTTCGTCCTTGAAAAGTGTATCGTCTAACAAACTATTCAAATTTTCTCTATATTTAACAACAGTAGGATACTTGTAACAGAACAATGCATTTAAAGCCAATTTTTGTACATCTACAGTACGACTACCAAGTAGTCTCATTAATTTGTCATAAACTTCCGATGACATAAATATATTTTTAATGTTCTTGAAATTCCCTAGTATCTTTAGAAGTAGGTTCTTGTCTGTTTCGTACCATGTAGATGTTGAGGTTGATTCAGCCAACTGTTCGTCGAAAAGATCCTTCGATTCGATATCGTTGAACAAAAATGGAACGAAGTCCTTAGAATTTCTTTCAGCTAACATTGGAATCTTAGATAATAATGTTAACACTTGCATTCTGATTTGTGGAGGATATTCAGAAAGTCCTCTATTTTCCTTCACCATACTAATAATTGAATCCCTATCATAGGTGTACTTTCTCCATGAACCACTAAACAACTGAATTGCAGACTCTAATCTTGATATGTGAGCTTCCCATAAAACGTTTTGCTCATTATCTTGTAAGGTTTCTTCGATATCTGATAAGTTATCAACACCTAGCGTAATGTTTAGGAACTTACAAACATATTCCCATACAAGATCAGCATCTTTATTATAGATATCAGGAATAATTTCGTAGACACCATCCCAAACTGGAGAGAATCTGATTGTTAATAAACCGAAAAGAGATTTAATGAAGAAACTTCCCATTTGTTCACCTGGTTGGGATTTTGCGAATTCTTTACCAGCGTTCCTAATTCTTGTCGTAATATCTCTGGCATTTTGTAATGTTAATGGAATATCAGCTAAAAGTTTAATTTCTTGTAAATAAAGAGGTAGTTCAATATTTTGCAAATCAAATACAGTTGTTAATAGTGTAAATGATTGACTTCTCAGTTTATCATTAGGAAGTGATAAGCTATTACCAAATTGAACAAAAATATCTTGATTATCCTTTAATAATGATTGTATGCTATTGCTATTTCTCATTTTGTTCAAAATATGATTTAACCCTTTGATGTAAGATATACTGCCCATATTATTAACTAAACCAGATATCAATACTGGCAATAAAGTTAGGAAGTCTTTAGAGGTTACATCTGAAATTATTTCAAGTAATAAACCAATAGTATCCTTATTGAACTTGTTATCCTTGAACTCTGTAGAGTTCAATAGCAATTTAGTCAATTGTAGTATTTCGTCATTTCTTTGAGGTTCACTGTATTTCAACACGACACTTCTCCAATAAACTTCGTATATATCATCAATCGAAGTAATTTTATTACAATATTTCTTTAAAGAATTCAAAACAGAATCAGTGAATGTTGGTGGAATCTTAACGTTAATCTTTGATGAAACTTTCTCACTTTTTTGTATTTGTAGAAGATATAATACGATTTTTTCTTCATCGGTTTTCCAATTGTTTTCAATATATTTATTTAGGTATTTGACACCATTAAATGATAATAATTTTTCAAATGTTAGACTTTGGCCAAAAGAGAAAAATTGTAGGAATTCAGAAGGATAGTTATTCAAAACGGTTTCAAAGATTGTCTTGTGATATTGAGTCAAACATCTAACATCTGCATTTCTCAGAAGTACAGCAAATAAAAATGCTACCTTGTCAGCTTTCAGTGATTTTGTTTCCTTTAAAACTGCATCGATAGTTTTGGTAATTAAGGACCAGTCAGCTACCTTTCTACCACTTTCAGCGAATACCATAGTAGAAAGTATTTGTATAATATTACTACTGTTTTGTTCTGTAATAAATTTAGAGATGCATTCTATAGTACCTTCAGTGACAGGTGTTAATGCTTCAATTTCTGCATGTTTTGAGATATTCATCCAAACATCACAGAATAATGCAGTACATGATTGTGAATCTTCGATCTTAAAAGATTCTTCTAATAGTACAGTGATGATTGAATTGGATTTGGAATGCAGAGAGCCTGGTGTGGTAATAATTGACTCTGTGAAAAGTGTTAAAAGACCATCATATAAGTTAGAATCTTCATCGGAATTATTCAATTTCTCGAAGAAATGTGAAGTTAATGTAGATAATTTCTTCGCATTTGATTTTCTGATCAAAAATGATAATGCCTCAGCGGAGAATCTTGAAAGATATTCCTTTGGATTGGATAATAATGGAAGTAACATATCGAAAGTTGGAATCAAATCATCGGTCAAAACTCTGGATAAATATTTGAATACGTATGCTAGACAGTTGAAACCCCATTCGAATACATCTGGTGATTCAAATTTAATAGCCACATCTAATAACTTAATTAAGGAGGTTACAGTTCTTTCATAGTATTTGGTAAAATCTGGACCTAAATCGTGACAGAATTGAGCTAATAGATCTAATAGTGGTTGTAAAGACTTATCATCTTGTTCATTGATATGTTTTTCTAAGTAATCGAAAATTGTATCAGCATGGTAAAGAATTTGTGGTAAAGTTTGAACAATATTTTGTACTTCAAATGCAAAGGATGTGAAATCAGCACTCATATTAATATCCCTCCAATGGTCGAAGGAGGCTAAGAAATGAGAAGTTTCGACATAATCGTGGACTCTCTTACTTAAATTTCTAGCTGGTTCAATTCTCAAATCATCTATTCTAGCTTTGAAAGAGGAGTACCTGAATCTCTTGGTAGTCTTTGTTGTGACTTTTTGTTTAGCCATGATTATTTATGTATTGTTGTAATCTATGGTAGTTCTTGAG